>JANHAO010001620.1:0-32092 GCA_026873985.1 Saraca asoca
CAACAACATATATATCATCAAAGTGAACATAAGGATTATAAAATTAAAGGTCAAATTTCTCCCATCAAAACTCTAACACTTAAAAGTTTTTCAAATTAACCTCATATCCCACAAATCAACAAAACTAGACCACAACCTATCAACCAATAATCCTAACTAAACCAAAGCCCAATTTTAGCCAAAAAAATCCCAAGTTCAAGCAAACCCCAAATTAACCCATTCCAAACACCAATACTTACCCATTTCAAATTAAATTCATACTCTACAAATCAACAAAACTAAACCCTAACCTACCATCTAACAACACCAACTAAACCTCCTAAATCATTATATTAGACAAAACTGCAACCCCAGATCTAAAGAAAGTAATATATATATATATATATATATATAAAAGAATAATAACAAACTAACCTGAAAATGGCAAAATCAAATTACAACGGTGGGTTGCAATGGCTGACAATTGTTGGGTGAAGTTGTGAATCGATGGCCTCTTCTTTGGAACCATTGGGGAAAGATTTTCTTCTATAATGCCTAAATAAGAAGGAGTTTAGGCTGGTCTAGTTTTACCATTGAATAACGAAGAAAATTTTTGTCATTAACATACATAAGTGAAATCGTGCATTTTGAATTAGTGATGGATGTTCCTAATTTTTTTGTCAATAAAGTAAAAAACTACATGTTCTTCGACCAACAAATTGAAAGTAATGCACTATAAAATTCTATTACTAAAATGAAAATGAGACAAATTTGTCAATGAATCTTAGGGCCATAAGGTTACAAAATTTATTAAAATTTATAGATGAAGTCCAACCTATCTGGCAATAATCCGTTGCTAATTTATGAAGAATTATCATACTATCTTTTTAAGATCAGATAACTTTTGGTGATAGTCATTTTGTTGGTAAATTCATTGCTAGAAGTCTATCACTAAATAAAGAAATCCTTGTACTATAAGGTACCAAACTTGATTACTTAGACAATTCAAACTAGTCTTTTAGACCACATGGTTCAAGTCTAACAATGGCCCAATTAGATTTGGAACATTAGAAATGGTATCAATGCATTTGCTAACCGTATACCTCGACTAGTGCTAATCCTGGGCCAACCATGAAATATGATGGGTTTAACGAGGATGTTAGATGATCTGAGTGGGGAAAATTGTGAGGTTCTACATTGGTTAAATTTGAAACTTAATTGTGATATATAAGACATCAAACTTAACTACTTAAATAACTCAAATTCGTCTTTTAGACCATATGATTTAGAACTAATAGTTGTCTTGGACCAATCAGATTTGGGATCTTACACAAAGGCTAAAAAAAATTTCTATTTTACTATTAATTTTTGTGGTATTGATTGCATGAACCAGAATAAATGCATATCACATTAGCAACTACTTTTGTATGAACATGTGATTTAATGCTCGACCACTTTCTAATTTCGTTACTATTTTATTAACTATATCTCTGACATGTTTGAAAATATTGTTTTCAACCTGTGAGATATTGGAGAAAACTAAATAATTTATAACTTTTGGTTAATATCGTAACTGATTAGGATTTGGATTGGAATTGTGGAGTTGCAAAATTTTTAGTCTTATTTAATTATTTCATAATTAATAATTCCTTCAATTTTCTTTTATTTCAAACGTGGATGAAATGTATACTATTGAAATATCTCCCTTTTCAACTCGTTCAAAAGAATATAAGGCCTTTTTGGAATAGATGATTAATAATTCCTTATCTTGGAATACTTAAAAAGAGTTAAATTAGAATATTATCCCATACTCTTATCATTTTTTAATTCAATTTCAAACATTTTTATTTAATTCAATTTTTTATATTGCAAAAATTAATGCAATTTCAAATCTATGTTTCAACTGTCTGAAATTTTAACTATTTTATTTTGTATGAGCGTAATTTTGATGTATAAATATTTTTCCATGAAAAAAAGAGATGCACTATTTGCTTGTTATTTATCTTATAAATGACACAAAAGCGCTGTCAATAATCCTTTGTGATAAAGTGCATGTTATCGCAAATAGTGGCCATCTGTGCTTCTCACAATTTGATTACCATTTTTAATTTTTAATTTTTTATGGAAATTGTGAGAACAAAAAATCATGAAAGTTATGTCATAATATGGAATCAAACTGCTATGCCAAGAATAATTGAGTACAAACGAAGTTTGAAGTTTCTATACTCTTTATTCTGGAACATCACTCAAACAAAATTTCATTTTATTGATGATGCTAGAAATTAAGTTAAATATAATTTGATTTTATTTATAATTTCTATTAGTTATATTTATATCATTATAAATTTTTTAAATTTTTTTATGATTTTATTATATTTTTTTCATTTGGCATAAACTATGTTGTGTCAAAAGCTTAATTTGTCCTTGTAAATCAATTGAAATAATTATTTTCTACATTATTTTTAAATATTAAAATTTATTTACAAATAAATTGAAATTATTTCTATTGTAATTAATTAAAGTCAATTTAAACAACTTGATTGCAAACAAAAGATAGAATACAATAATAAATGTGCAAGGGCAATTGACATATATTTGGAATCAATCTTTCTAGAATTAATTTCATTTCATTTCAATAGAAATTATTTTAATTTATTTATAAATGGATTCCATTTTTTGAACACTATGTCAAAAATAATGATTTCAATTCATTTGCAAATGAATCCTTTGTTTTAAACATATTAAAAAATGTAGTAAATTTAATTAAAAAGGTAGATTTTGATATAATCATGGTAAATAAATTGTTAATATGAGGTTAAAGTTTTTTATATAATATGTATTTTAGGTTAAATGAAATAAATTCCAGCAAAATCCTTGACAAATTTAATAGATTTCATAATGGCGTAAATGTAATTAAAATTAGAATTGTAAATGAAATAAACTTCTTTCAACTTAAATCCAAATACTATTTAAAAAAGTATTTGAAAATAAAATAAAATATTATTTTTAACCATATTCCAAAAATGGGATAATTAATATAAGCCCCAACACAAATGTTGCTTGTGCAAAATCCCATTTTCTTTATTATTTATTTGGCATTTATATTTCAACTTTAAATCTATTATAAATAAAAAAAATGCAAAATACCTCCTACAATTTCAAAGTGTTTGGACTTAATCCTACAAACCTTCAAAGTTTGGAATTGAAGTTTTTAATTATCAAATGTTGAAATTAACCGCTAATATCCACTTTCTTACTTGTTTCCTATCAACATGTGAATTCAGTCAACCCAAGTTCTCTGTAATCCTAAACTACAATCCAATAGCATAAAAGACAGAGAGATGAAGACAAAGAAAGGAAGAAAAGGGGACACCAGAAGTTTTTAATATGATTTAGCCTAATGTAATGCTTACTTCCATAGTTATGGCATTTTCTCTGTCTTTTTTGGCACAGTTTTTATATCTATTGGGTGTTTGATCTCTATATTTTTATAGAGTTATCATCTCTGTGGATTCTCTCTATTTTTCCAGAGTATCTGTTTCTCTTTGAGGATCCTCTCTGTGTAAATTAGTTCTATCCTCGTCTAAATTTCTTCTCCTATTTATAGTCATTGGGGTGTACAATCTTAATGTATTCTAAAAAGGGAAAAATAATAAATTAATTATAAGTTGATTTCTGCAAGTTGGTGTTTGCAAGTTGGTCTCTCCTCGGGTTTAACCACAATGAGCATGCTTCGAATTACGAACTAGACCTAACGACCTAAAGTTACTACTGTCTTTTGACTAGTAATTTGAGCTCGCACTTGGCAACCTGATGCCTTACTTCTGTGACCTCAATCCTAGTTGAATCAGGCCTTTATTAGCTGGGCCTATCCATTGGGCTTTTATCAGTCCATTTGCATGGTTCCAAAAATACCCATAACATTAGCCCCCATCTCTCAATATGATCTGCGAACTAGGAGCTATAGGTCGCTGAAAAAAGTTGGTGATTGCGATCAGCCATGTCATCATTTAGACTTTTGTCTCGTCATTTAGCCTGCCCATACTATCATTATCGCATTTAATGTGAGCATATTTCTATAGTCGTTAGCATGGTAATGTCTAAGCCCTATTATTCGCTGGACTGTCAGATCAATGGTAGTTGATCAGTCTCTAAATCAAACAACGAGGCTATTTAAGCTATATAAGGTGAGAAAAATTCTTTTTCTCTTTACTTTTGAAACCTAACACTCTACCTTTTGCTTGTTTCTCAAGTTCTCAAGCAGTCACCACCATTCTTACTCTCCAGCTTCATTGAGTTTGCCATCGAGCATTTTAGATTTGGATTACCAGAGACCAGTTTTGCTCACCATTTTCTACTTGGAACTCACTCGTTTTTTTGATACAGTAAGTTTTCTCAGACTTTAAGCTTCTGCATTTTATGAATGTCTTAATCTGTGAGTTTCTGGAATTCTATTGCCTGGTTCAATGGTGTGTGTATATTTATTATTAGATTTTACCTATTAGTTTTAAGGCTGTAGACTATTGGATTTAGCCTTCTATTTCCTAGGGTTTAGTGACCTAATAGGCTTTGTTAGTCAAGCCCCCCAAGTTTACAATAGTCTGGGTCTTAGATGTGGTGACCTGAGGCGTGTCTAGCCTACTGCATATGAAACTCCATTAGTCTTCATTTTTAGGCATGGTCTACTTGTAGCGATCTGACCATTCCTTCTTATATAGATGGCTATAACTTATAAACATCATGGTCACCAAGTAGGGAGTGTTGATGCATCCGATTCTCCAGCTCAAAGTGAAGTATTGGCGCCTACCATAGAAGAAATGGCCTTAGGAGTGGCGAGGTAACTGAACAATTTATTGCTTGCCCTAACCCCAGTAAGGGTCAGTAGGTCGCTAGAAGGTCTTTAGGTTGCACAGTGTTTAATCACCATTCTTCAACCATTAGGCTTAATAAGCTTAGAAGCATTGCTGAAGCATACCACTTCCCTAAGGGTTGCCACTTTATGGTGCCTTCTCCTAAAGACCATGCAACTTGTCCTCTTATTGGATATGTTGCCATCAGCACCCATCATCTTGACACTAGATTTAGGTTCCCAGTCTACCCATATATTGTTGAGTTGTTGAATAAACTGAAGCTTTGCCCATTCCAACTGACCCCAAATTTTTACTCTTAACTCACCTCCCTTGCACTCATTTATTTGAGGAATAATCTCCCACCACCATCTACAAGGGTTCTTTGCTATCTTTATAGCATTAAAGGCATGGGTCAGCAAGATAGGTTTTATTATCTTTCAACTCAACAAATCAGATTATAAGAGGATTTTGTCACAGGGTGATGCTAAAGGCAAATCTAACATGGGGAACTATAAGACCCATTAGTTTTATATCTCTTGCTCGTCTCTATGTCATCTTTGCAGTTTTGGTTTCGCTCTTACTCCTAGTGAGCAAGCTCATAATGTGCGAGCTTGCATAATTTCATGTGTTTTATTTTATTCTTGGTTTCACATTTTTGTTTCATTTTATAGATAAAGCTGGTAAGGAGAAACTAACATTAGAGATTGAGGAGGTTGAGGTACTGGGCCAATTCGCTATAGTGAACGACCTAAAAAATGATCTCAAATTTGACAAGGATCTTTTGCATTCCTATAAGCTAGCTTCAGCTTTAAACATTGAGCTAACTAGAGACATCAGTGCTTAGCAGATTAGGGAGGTTAGCCTAGCAAATTTTTAAGAGTACAAAGCCATGGTGAGGTTGAACCTTTGCATGCCTCCAGCCCCTCTTTAATCTGTTAACCCCACTACTGCCATGACCTCATCAGCATTTGCTACTACTAAAGCTCCTACTGCTACAAGTTTATCTATTTCAACTATGGCAATAGCGACTATGCAAGTGCTGACTCCCACTTCATAGCCTGAAGTGGTCAAGGCGGTAGAGGTCCCATCCCTATCTGAGCCCCCTTTCAAGAAGCAAAGAGTGGACAAGGGGAAAGAGGTTGTTATCACCACAAAACAAATGATTCCTGAGGTCAAGAGTGAAAGGTGAACTAACGGCCTTGACCCAAAGACTAGGGAGCACTTTAACTTCCTTAAGGAGAATATGGATGTGATCCTAGGAGTTGGTATGAAGACATTAGAGTCAGAGGTGCCTAATGAAAGTCTGATGGGCTATATAGCTTGTCATGGTCTACTGGTAAATTAAATCTTTTAACTTTGGTTTTTTTGGCTCTTTATTAGCTAACCCATCTAATTTGATTTCTCAAAGCACGCTTAGGGCAATCAAGCTGAGGAGTGAGCTTTTGGCTTGGGTGGAGAATAAAGAGAAACTTAAAGGTGACCTGGCTACTATAACTATTAAGGCATTGGAGTTGAGGAACAAAATGCAAATACTTGAAATTCAATTGAGAGACAACAAGGTTGCTAAGGAGGAAGCTGAGGAAGCTCCATCTCACAAGCTGACAAACCACGAAGCCATTACATCTAAACTTGCCTCAAATCTTCATAAAGTAGTTGAAGAGTTATTAAGAGCAAAGGTTAAGCTAGATGAGATTGAGTAGGGAGCTAAGGCTACTAAGAAAGAGAATGAGGTAGCCATAAATGAGCTTGCTCTGGCAAAGGAAGAGACCACTCGAGCTAAGGAGGAGACCAGTCCGTTAGTCGCGAAGGAGAAAGAAGACACTACTATAAGCTTCTTGTACACCTTGTAGTAGGAGCACCCAAAGATAGACTTCTCCTTCTTTGGTGGGGATGTTCATAAGGCCATCAAATGTTTTAAGGAGGCCACAAAGGCCATTTCTTCCAATAAAGGTGTAAAATCCACATGTGGAGTTTCTCCAGCTCAAGATGTTATTCAGAAAAAGAGCAACTTGTAGGTCATTGAAGCTATTAATGATCAAATAATGGACAACCTATTTGCCCCATATGTCAACCT
The DNA here is from genome assembly GCA_026873985.1 of Saraca asoca. NCBI lineage: Eukaryota > Viridiplantae > Streptophyta > Magnoliopsida > Fabales > Fabaceae > Saraca > Saraca asoca. The sequence continues at coordinate 6,904 of JANHAO010001620.1, forward strand.
TCTAGGCCATAAGAACTTAGCTACTAAGGGCTAGCCTTCTTTGTAGACCATGATCTTGAAATTTTGAGTTGAACTTTTGAACTCTTTCATGTAAATTTACCTCATTAAAGGAGAATTGTAATGAACTTTATATAATATTCTTGCATAATTCTTTATAGTTTTCCATAGTTGAATACTCAATAGGCTACATACAATACCTCAACTAGCAAACTATGATTTCAACACATTAGTCAAGTAGAATATTCAATAGGTCACAAATGGTAACTTATAGGTTCATATAAATAGACCTAAGTTAACAAATCATGACTTAAAGGATATATACCAAGTTTGAATGTTCCAATAAGTCATATGGATGCACCTTAGCTAGCACAAGTTAAGTGCCAAGGTAGGTTGCATGAAAGCTATGCCTTAGCTAGTACAAGTTAAGTGCCCAATTAAATTGCATGAAATTTGCACCTCAGCTAGCATGAGTTGAGTGTAGGTCACTTGAAAGCTATAACTCATGAAGCATGAGTTGAGGGCCAAGGTAAGTTGCATGAAAGTTATGCCTTGACTAGCACACCATGACAATGTATATTCATCAAGTAAGAAAATGTATATTTGTCAGGTTAAATATTTGGCAGGTCATGCCTCTACTTGTAAATCATGAATTTATCTAGGTTAAAACCAAGATGAATGCCTGGTAAGCTGCAAATGACAATTCTTAGGCTGAGTTAAATGGGCTTCAGCTAGCAAGCCATGGCTCATTTATTCATGAAAATAGTTCACTTCCTACATAATAAGGATTAAAAGGGCGAACTAAAAATTCATTGATAATACAGGTGCAGATGTTCTACATTCTAGGCTCATGAAAATTTAGCTCCATCCATATTTGCCAAGTGATAAGCTCTATTGCCTAAGTCTTTCTTAATTATGTATGGGCCCTCCCAGTTTGGACCTAGTGTTTCATCACTAGGCTTGTAAGCTCCAGGAAGGATAAAACGTAGTACAGGATCACCAACTTTGTAGTTCCGAACTCAAATGTTTTTGTTGTAATACCTTGTGACTCTTTGTTGATAGGTCATAATTCTTAGGTGAGCTATTTCTCTAGTCTCTTCTACGAGATCAAGGTTTGTAGTGAGCAGTTAATTGTTATCATCAAGATTAAAAGTAATTCTTCACTATGTAGCTCCTTCAAGTTCTACTGGGATCATAGCTTCAGATCCATATACCATTATGAAAGGAGTTTCTCTTATGGTGCTATGACTTATAGTTTTGTAAGCCCAAAGTAATTTTTGTAGCTCGTCAACCCATGCTCCCTTCTTGGCCTCCAGCCTTGTCTTCCAGATCTATTTGATGATCTTGTTAATAGCCTCAATTTGCACATTAGCCTAAGGATGGTCTACAGCTAAGAAGCTCTTCTCAATTTTAAGGTCATTGCAGAACTTGATGAACTATTTATTGTTGAATTGGGTCCTATTGTCACTTACAATCTACTAAGAAACTCTAAACCTGTAAATAATGTTAGATCATACAAATTTTTCAATTTTTGAAGAAGAGATTTCTACTAATTCCTTTGTTTCCACCCATTTGGTAAAATAATCAACAGTTCCCACTACATGCTTGCATTATCTGTGACTAGTCAGAAGTGGGCCAATCAAGTCCATGTCCCCGATCACAAAGGACCATGGACTGACCATTTGATGTAGGTAGGCTGGTAGAGCTCGTAGAACCTTGGCAAACCTTTGGCATTTATCACATTTTCTCATGTGGTCAATGGCATCTTGTTTCATTATAAGCCAATAAAATCCTTGTTAGAATGCTTTTTGAGCTAGGATAGTCCCCCAACATGATTCCCACAATGGCTAACATGAATTTCCTTCACTCGTAATTGACGTGTTTCTAGCTTGTCTTGTGGCACCTTGCCACCTCGTAAGTAATCCAAAATCAGACCCATCCATGAATTTTGTGTTACGACCATTGCCATCATAGCATTTTTCTACTCTATGCTTGGTGATGGGAGGAACTCTATTAGGGATGCCCCCAAGAAGTTTGCATCAATGGTCATGGCCAAGCTAGCTAATGCATATGCATACATGCTCTGAGATCGTGAGATCTAATTAACCTCATATCATTGGAATGAGCCAAGCAATTCCTAAACCTTTTGAAGATAGATGGCAATTTTTGATCCTCTTGTTTGGTATTCACCCCGTATATGACAAACTATAAGTTGGAAGTTGCTAAATATTCTCAGGTTTTTAGCTCTCACTTCTTTTGCCAAATGAAGCCCTACCAATAATGTTTTATATTCTACTTCATTATTTATGGCCTAAAAATAAAATCTTAGTGCATAGAGAATTTTGTGTTTCTCTAGACTGATAAGAAGCACTCCTAGCCTAGCTTTCTGTTTGCTAGAAGACCCATTAACATATAATTCCCAATATGGAGTCTTTGGGGTCTTTATTTCCTCTCCTATGGAACCTGTGAATTCTACAATGAAATCTACCAAGGCTTGCCCTTTTATTATTGATCTTGGCTTATATTCAATGTAGAAATGGGCTAGCTTGACTACCCACTTGAGTAAATAATCTGAGGCATCCATTTTTTGCAAAATCTACCTTAATGGGAATTGCATAAGCACTTCGATGATATGTGATTGAAAATAAGGTCTCAACTTCCTTGAAGTAATTATGAGGCAGCAATAAACAAGCTTTTCCATTAGTAAGTACCTCATCTCAACATCTAGTAATCGTTTACTCACATAGTAAACTGAAAACTGTGTTCCACCTTTTTCCCATATAAATGCTGCACTAAGAGTATGTTAAGATACTACTAGGTAGACAATGAGCTTCATGCCATCTCTTGGTTTGGACAAAAGTGGAGTTTAGCCCATGTATTCCTTTAGTTGCTAGAAAGTGACCTTGTATTGCTCGATCCATTCAAAACATTTTACCTTTTTCAGTGTATTAAAGAAGGGGATGCACTTATCTATCATTTTTTAGATGATTCTACTGAGTGTTGCAACCTAGCCATTAAGGCTCTACATGTCCTTGATTCTAGTTGAGGATCTTATGCCAACAAGTGCTTTGATTTTTTCAGGATTTGCCTTAATTCCCCTATTATTGATTATGAAACTAAGGAATTTTTCTGAAGCTACCCCAAATGAACACATGTGTGGATTCAGTTTCATCTGATATTTTCTCAGAATTTCGAACATTTCCCTGAGATCATGCACGTGGTTGGTGACCTACTCAAACTTCACTAACATATCATCTACATGTACCTCTATTGTATTTCCAATTTGTTCCTTGAACATCATGTGTGCTAACTACTAGTTGGTTGCCCCCATATTCTTTAGCCTAAAGAGCATCACCTTATAATAATACAACCCATGGTGAGTGATGAACGAGGTGTGTTCTTCTTCTTGTAGGTGTATGGGGATCTAATTATATCTTAAGTAGGCATCCATAAAGCTGAGAAGTTGATGACTAGCAATTGCATCTATGAACTGATCAATCCTTGGCAGGGAAAAACTGTCCTTTGGACATGCTTTGTTTAGGTATGTAAAATCAATACAAGTTCTCCACTTCCTATTTTTCTTTTTCAAGAGCACAGGGTTAGCCACCTAGGTTAGGTAATGGGCTTCTCTGATAAACTTATTAGCTAAAAGTTTATCCATTTCTTCTTTAAGGGTGATATAATGCTTAGCAGTCATTGGTCTCTTTTTTTAGTGCACTAGCTTGTGATGCAGGTCAGTGTTAAGCTTATGCAACATAACTTTGGGATTAATTCCTACCATGTCTTCATGGTTCTAGGCAAATATGTCCAAGTTTGCCTTAAGGAATTCAGCTAGCTAGGTTTTTACATCTAGAGACAAATTGTTTCCTAGCTTAAGGCATTTCTCCGTATCTACCTCACTAACTCGTACGTCTTCAAGCTCCTCTACTAGACCAGTGGCTCTATCAACATCCACCTCATAGGGGCTGAGATCATAACTGACCCTTGTTGTGCTTCCAGCATGTTGTTCTCTGCCAGAGACTATATTAACCTTTTTCCCTTTCACTCCTAACATAATTGCATTCTCATAGCAGTGTCTGGTTGTCCGTTGTTCATCTCACATGCATCCAACTCCATTGGGGGTCAGGGAATTTGATGGTGAGTGTCTTGTTTAATGTGACCATGTCCAGGTCATTCATTACAAGTCACCCCAGCACCATATTATATGCTGAGGGACAATCTGTAATTTGAAAATCTGCTAGGATAGTAGCTTGATAGTCTGAATCTCTAAGAGTAAGAGGAAGTTTGATCTGCCCTACTGGTAATATTGCATCTCCTATAAAACCATAAAGAGGCTTTGGTGAAGACTTTATCTAGCCTGCGCTCAAACCCATCTAGTTAAAACATTCCTTGTACAGAACATTTACTAAGCTACATGTATCAATCATTATCCTTCACACGTCAGCATTGTCAATTCTAGCTTGGATGACCAGTGCGTCATTATAGGGAGAGTATATTCTTCATGCATCTTCATTTGTGAAAGTGATGGTATCTAAGGTCATCCTTGCTTTCTTAGTAAGTCTCTAAAATTCACCATAACCCATAGGTAGGACATGGTTTGCTTCCCACACATAGCGCTCATGTGATCTATTTGAAGTACCTACAATGTGAGGTCCACCATGGATGGTGAATATTGTTCTTACTGTGGGTGCCTCCTCTTTCTCAAGAGTCTAATGACACCACTACTATACTGGTTGTTTGGATTGCTGAGGTCACTAACTTGTAGGTCGTACCACGTAATCTCTCAAGCAACCTCTCTTAATTAGATTTTCAATCTCATCTTTAAGTGCCCAACAATCCGAAGTGTTGTGTCCAACTTCATTGTGATAGGCATAAAATTGATCCTTGTTCCTGCATCTGTTAGGAGTCCTTATGGGATTAGGCTTCCTAAAATCCTCTCTATCTTTCTCTATTGTAAAAATCCTATCTTGAGTATCTGATAGCAGGCTATAGCGATCATGGCAACCTTGACGCTGAGGTCGTTCACTCCTGGCCTTTTTTGCTTGTTGATTATCAAAGCCACCCTTTTGAGTCTATTTGCTATTTCTAGCATTGCTCCTCTTTTTATTCTAATGGGAGCTATTCACCTTATCCTTCTGATTGGACTTCCCTGGGCCAAAAGTTTCTTTCCACCTAATTTCCTTGGTAGGTCATTCGTAAAACTCTCCTGAGTCCCTCGCTAGAGACTTGTATATACTCTTATAGAGCATACCATCCTTGTGAAGTCCTAATGAGATTGCTATCAGGATACCTTCATCTGAGGGACTTTTTCCATTGTTAACTTTGTGCTTGAATTAGGTAATGTAGTCTTTCACTGACTTGTTCTTCCATTAAAAGACGATCGTGAGGTGACAAGATAGTGCAAGCTGCCTTTGTAGTGCTTTATACTGACTAATGAATCTTCTTTGGCATTCTCCTTAACTATGAATGCTATAAGCCGGGAGACTTCTGAGCCATGTTCAGGTTATGTCTCCGAGAGTGGCTGGGAAGACACGACACTTGACTAGGGAGTTGGTTGTCTGAAGATCCATCTAAACATTAAATGTGTCGAAATGGTCATATGGATCATTATCTCTATTGTACTATGGGATTGTAGGAATTTTAAATTTGCGAGGGAGAGGTTCCACCTCAATCTCTCTAGTGAATAGTATCCTCTCCTCATAGTGATCTTGACTATTCTAGACTCAAGGGCTTTCCTCTAACTGCCTTACCCTCTAGAGTAGCTCTTCTACAATCGGGTTTTGTGTCCCAGATCACTGACTAAATGATCATTGGCCCCTCTTGCCTCCCTAGTCATGGGAATAGCGATCTAAAGTATGTCCTCTACTAGGTCTATTCTAGCTGTCCACTAGACATGAACTCTTACATCGTTGATTATTGTGATCCTTATATGCTTAATGGACCTCTGACCTTGTACGTAAATTGGAAGAGCGAGCTGAGTCAGCGCGCTAGTGCATTTGGCTAGTTGGCTTCTCCTCTTGGGCTCCTTGTCATGGTTGCTAGAGCTCTTATCTGGGTGTAATGGCCCCAACTTGGTTTTGTGCACCTTGAGATTGTGCCTACATAAGTGCCCTAACCACACCAGCCAACTCTCTCACTATGTTCTCTAGTGCCTCCTAACGCTGGTGCTATGTCTACACTCCATCAGTCACAGGAATAATAACAATAGACTAGTAATAGGTTGTTGGAGGCAAGCTAGTGGCAATACTTGTGGCAAAGATGGTAGAAGTGTCTACCATGTGGAAAACTAGTTCCCATTGTTGTTCTATGTGACCTTTCGGCTGGTCAACTGGAACGTCTAAACTCTTAGTGGTTCTTTCTTTTGCCATTGAACATCTATCAGGAAATTAAGTAGAATGTTGTTTAAGCCCTCCTTCTAATGCCAAAATATTGATGTGTGAATTCAATCAAACTAGGTTCTCTATAACCCTAAACTGCAAATTGATAGTGTAAAAGAGAGAGAGATGAAGAGAGAGAAAAAAAGAACAAAGGGACACCAGAAGTTTTTAATATGGTTCAACCTAGTGTAATGCTTACTTCCATGGTTATGGAATTTTCTTTATCTATTTTGGTAGAGTTAATGTATCTGTTGGGTGTTTGATTTCTGTATTTTTGCAAAGTTATTGTCTCTACGGATTCTCTCTATTTTTTTAGAGTATCTGTTTCTCTCCGGGGATCCTCTCTATCCAAATCAATTATATCGTTATCTAAATCTCTTCCCCTATTTATAGTTATTGGGATGTATAATCTTAACGTATTCCAAAAGGGGAAAAATAATAAATTAATTACAAGTTAATTTCTGCAAGTTGGTGCTTGCAAGTTGATCCATACAAGTTGGTCCCTCCGTAGGTTTAACCACAGCGAGCGTACTTCGATCTGCGGACCAGACATAACGACCTGAGGTTGCTGTTGTCCTTTGACCAGTGATTTGAGCTCACACTTGGCGACCTGAGGCCTTGGTTCAATAACTTCCATCCTAGTTGAGTTTGGCCTTTATTAGCTGGGCATGTCCATTGGGCATTTACCAGCCCATTTGCACGGTTTCAAAAATACTCGTAACATTTCCAATAATAACTTGATGTTAATGTAAACTTTTTAACCAGAATCACAATATTATTATAAGTCTACTTGTCATGTCCTTTATTCTACATAGTTGTAAATTTAATTTTATGTGTTTATTCACTACTATAGAATGGTCTTTTACGATGATTCAAGGAGAGCAGTTCATCTAAACTGTAGCTAAAGACATGGCAAAGTGACCTAGATTTGACGCTTTTAAAAAGTAAATGTTAGAGACAATTTTTAACGGTAGTTTTGGCTAACCACTGCTAATTCCAAGTCTTTAGTGGCGGTTCAAGGATAGCGATTCGTCTAAACTACCACTAAAGACACAGCTAAGTGTCCTAAGTTCAACACTACTGAAAAGCAAATGTTAAAGGTAGTTTTTAACAATAATTTTATCGAAATGCCACTAAGTACTAGTCTTTAGCTGCGATTTAAGGAGGATGGTTCATCTAAACCACCACTAAAGATATGAATAAGTGACCTGGGTTTGACGCTTTTTAAAATGAAATGTTATATTATGGGTGGCTAAATATAAATTATGTAAAAGAGAATGTACACCTAAAGATTTCTCCTCCCTATTGATACCTATGCAAGAGAAAAAATTTGACCGGCACCAAAGAAATATAATTCTCATATTATTATTTATTATATTTTGATAATTAAAAATCTCATTTTATTTATTGTATTTTAAAAAGCCAGAAAACAAATTCTTTAATTTTAGCTATAGTCTATCAACATTTAATATGCCAAAATAAAATAAATAATAGTACTTGAACATTTTCCCTCTTAAGCCTAAATCAAACTTGTTAATAGTGATAAGAACAATGGCATATTAATTTTTTCCTTTGAAATGTTTATTTATCAAGGTTGAACATTGTTTGATCATGCCTTCAACTTGGACGAGATGATTGCACTTGGATGAACAAGAATAAATACAAATTACATTAGTCAATACTTTTTATATAATTAAATCATTTAAAGCTCAAAACATTATTCCATTATAGAGTCATTATTTGTTGGGAATGAATGAGTGATAGGATGTTAGTAGTTATTTTTTATCTCTGAGAAATTGGAGAAAATTAAATTATTTATTATTTTCAAGATATATAACTAAATATTTGATAATTCATCTATATTTTTCCTGTTAATGATACCTAACTTTCAAAAGCATTAATATAAAAATATTATATAATTATTTTTGCATTAGAGTCTATGATACAAAGAATTTAATAAAAACATTAGCTTGGAAAATTTTAACTAAAGCCAAAATTTATAATTTGACCCATATTTGATGTGAGTTAGCTTTTTGAGCTCACTATCTCACAAATTTAATTTGTGAACCAATTTGAAGGATGTTAGGTGTACCAATATAATAAAAAGATTCAAAATCAACTAAAAAGATAAGGCAACAAACATGGTAATTATGGTCCGGTGTCCCAAATGCATAATAAATTAGATCAGTGTTATAGTTTGGACAAATTTTAATTCTTTCATTATTATTTCTTTATGTTAATCATAAATTGTAAATTTTGACCATTTAATCATATGATAAAGATAATGATATTATTAGTGGCAAATTAAATTTTTTAAGGAAAATTTTCATTTATCAAGGCATTATGCTGTAAATTTGAACATAATGATTGCATTTGCATGAATAAGAATAAATGCATATGGCATTAGTCATGATTAAAGAGTAAACAATAATTTTTGTCCACATGATATGCCATTTTTTTTTAATTTCGTTCCTGTAAATTTTTGTATTTTATTTCTAAATAATATTAATTTTTTAATTTTATCTTTTATTCGTTGTGCTCTTTAAATTCTTAATGAAAAACTAATATGAAAAGCTTGAAACTTGTTTGATCTAACCAATTAGTTGATTATATTTGCTCTCCTTCTAACTAAACTCAATGACATCGTTTTTTCCATTAGTAAGAAGAATGAAATACTAGTATAATATAAACTATTTCTCCTCTATTATTAATAATAAAAAAAATAATTTCATTAAGCCCAGTTGGTAGGATGAATATAATCAGTTTGGTTAAATCATACAAATTTCGCACCTTTCTAATCAACTTTCTATTTAAAATTTGAACGACACATAAATCAATGGACAAAATTGGACAAATACCAATGACACATAGACAAAGTTGAAAAAAAATTATGAAGACAAAATTAAATAAAAATTACATATCATGGGTGCAAAAATGAATGTTTACTCAAATGATTTAAAGAGTAAACATTTTCTATTAGGTAGGATCTGATTCATAAAATCTTTCTCATATTTCTAAAAATATCTTAAAGGAATATTAGATTCCTTTGTTTAGTTCAAAGTTTAGAAAAATTTTCACGGAAATGGTTTTGACCCAATATTCTCATGGAGGAGGTTAGTATTTTACATTCATATGTCATGGGAATATTTTAGTCATATAAAAAAATTATTTTATCCACCCTTTTATTAATATCTTATCACCTTAATCTATCATTATTAACTATCTCTCACAATCGCTCATTGTCATTGACCACTTTCCACCATCATTGACTATCACCACCTATTACTATTGATTATTATCTATCACTATGCATTGTCGTTAACCAACACTTATCGCCACCAATCGTCATTAATTACTACCTATCACCACTTTTCATCATTAGTCACGTACATCCATCATTTTTTACCACCCTATATGATCATTCACTAGCCAACTTTTTAGTATTGATTATTCAATTTTGAATAAGAACACTTTTGATAATTTAATAATATTTCTAAAATTATAGATATTGATCAAAATATAATATTGTAACATTCTTATAAATCTTTTTAATTGAACCAAATATAATAATATGACCTTTCCAAAAATTATAATCCAAAAAATCACATTTTTGAAAATGCTAAAATTTTTATGAATATATAATTTTATGAACTAAACTCCACCTAATAGTCATTGTTAATGTCAATTAAGCTATAATATGTTAATAGGTTTTTTTCGATGATGTTGGACAAATCAATATATTTTCCATTGAGTACGTTAATCGTTACTTTTTCTCTTTTCCTTCAAGTTGTTCTAGAAATTTTTGGCTAGCAAGATTTGTACAAATAAAGTAAAAGGTAAGATTAATTGACACTTATTTTATAAATTTTTATACGATGATTTTTTTACAAAATTCACAATTGAATTTCAAATATCAATAAAGCAAATCACATTTGTAAAATTTTATATTAATTTAATATAATTTGTCATTTGATCAAATATACTCTAAAATTAACTTAAAGTATACTTTTAAAAAACATGAAAAAAATTAACAATTTTGATCATATATATATATATTTTTTAAATTTGGTATACAAGATCAATACTATGATAATTTATAACTCAATATTGAATTGATAAAAATCACATTATAAAAAAGAATTATGCAATTATATAAGAGTTAAGTTGGAATCAATTGATAAAGAAAAATAATACTCTAGGTTAAAGGTGTTAAATGCAGTTGGATCGGACCAGATCCAGTCCACTCAAACATGGGCTCAAATGGACTTGGTCTATTTAGATGACTCATTTTTAAATGGGCTCAACATCAACTGACCAGATTGATCCAATTCAAAACGGGACCAGGCTGATTGGTTGGCTTTTTGATAAAAAAACTGTTTTTTAAAATATTGTACCCAGATTTCAAAATCACTAATATTTAAACATCACATTTCAACTTAGAAAAGAACCGTTTAATTCCAAAACGAAAAATTCAAGAACAAATCATTAATTAATGAAAAAAAAATAAACATGAACATTGAACGGAACAAAATTAATGAAAAATAAATTTTAAACATGAACACTGAACAAAACAGAACAAAATCATGAATCTAAGTGATATTTATCTTGATGTAAATGTAATTTGTTTCAAACACGAACACAAATGAACATTGCTCCAAATGACAAATCTGAAAGAGGCAGCAAGGCGAGAGGAGAAGCGGCGAGGGAGCGGCAATATATAACACTTCAGCAATTGGCTCTTGGCTCTTCCGACTAGTCCGGCAGCAGAACACGAAAGGCGGGAGAGGACAGCGCTTCCAGCGACGTCCACGTTTAAGGCTCTCAGCTCGGACAGTCCAGCGCTCTGTGACTGTGAAGTGTGAAGCCAAATTCGAAGACAAAGGAGAAGGACAAGTCGAAGAGGCAAGAGGGGGATGGACGATTAGCTTCAATGGTTTGGGTCTTTGAAGTACTAACACTTTATATAACAGTCATGACCGCATGTTCATGTCATTTCTGACACCGACACCCGTCGACATCAAGGACAGACACCCTAGTGTCGTGTTCGTAATTTCAAAAAGTTCAGACGCCCGTTACCTATTTCAACACATGTGTCAAACTCAAATATGTATTATTTATTTATTTATTATTATTATTTACACTTAAATTATTTTATGTTATAAAACTTTTAAACTATCTTAAATGTTCATTTTGGGTACTTATTTTTATATGAAAAATAATAATTATAATATATATATTTATAAATAAATACGATATTTTTTAATATTTATAAATATACCCCTATATTTTTATTATTTACATATATCTCCCACGTGTCGGTATCATATATTTTTTGAAAATATCGTATCCTCGTATCCGTGTTCGTGTTTTCCCGTATCTGCGTATCAGTGTCTGTGCTACATAGGCTTGGGCGCTTACTGCTAAGTGTGTACGGTAGTTAGGGTTAATTTTCATTCTTTCTAATCTTTCAAAGTGTATTTTCTTTTCTTTTTTTTTTATTCAATTCAATTGTTTCTGTTTTTTCGTTGTGCTTTGTTTTTAATTCTTAATTTGAATCAAATCAAATAGTTTTTTTTTTCTAAGTTGACTAGATTTTGGATTAGATTAATGGGCTACATTGTTTTAAACAAGTTCCAAGACTAACCTAATAACTACTAACTATTCAAAAAAATACATTTGGTCCGATTTAGACAGCAATTTATTGAGTCTAATACATTTAAATTTATTTTTAAATGGATTATCAAATCTATTTGATTCATGGATTGATTTATGTCCTAAATCGCAGTTTATTAAATCTAATCCATTTAGATTTATTTTCAAATGAATTATCAAATCTATAAATTGATCTGTTTGATCCACAAATTATTAATCTATTTTACACCTTTATTTTAAGTATAGCTAAAAACATTGACAAAGAAGAGATCTAATAATAAATTAGTGATGCATTAAAGGAGATATTTAACCCATTTACATTTTAAATCTCAAATTTAACGCTTACCCTCCAACCTAAGTTAAAAAAAGAAAATTTGAATGTGATGTAATTTAAATAATATTTCAATTACTGATTTTGGATCAACATATCTATTACAACCTTTTGTAGTGTCACAATTCGGGACTTGTGACAAAATTTGATAGGCACATATGCTCGGATTTAGACAAAACATAGCCAAAAATTAAGCACAAAGAGAAGATCATGTTGTGCAAATTTGAGGGAAAATACTCACGTAGATTGTTTTTCCGATTTTTCTAAGTTTTTGAGGGTGTTCATGCAATTTTGACCAAGGTAACTTGTCCAGCGAAAGTAAATAAGCACATGGTTGTGATCCTTGGATTTTTGTTTTCGCATAGATATGTTGTGGTGCTTTAAACCCTTAAGAGTTAGAAGAAAAGTCCTTATATCATATGGGAAAGAATTTGTCTGCTTTTGTCATTTTGGCTTTTGCTTAAAATGCTCTTTAGGGGAGGAGTAATTGGTGGCCCGAGGTGGGCATCAAGGCACTCATATAGAGGATCAAGTGTGTGGCCTTAAGCCTCCCCTACATACTCAAGAGTTTATATCGAGGCTTTTTAAATGTGAATAAAGAAGTAATCCCTCTTCAATCGAAATATTGCTCACATAATTTATTCAGTTTTGGTTGCATTCATCCGCACTATTCAAATTGCATGAATACATCATGATTATCTATGTTAATGACTTGGTTGCCTTTATATACAATTTGTTGCCATGTGCTATGTGATTTATGCTTATAGTTGACTTAATGTGCTATAAATTGTGGGTGTTGCCCATTATTTTTGAAACTTAGAAACTTAGATGGTGTTTTACTGATTGGCTGGCTTATTCTCAAGTACTAATTGATTAAGTGCCGAGCTAAGAGTTTAAAGGTTGCACGTTCTGACAATTGAGTTGCTGGACCATGACAATTTGGTATCAGATCATTGATGAGACCATGCTTCTTTGTTTTCTGTTGCACCCTATTTATACCCCACTATGTCAAAGAAAATTACGTTTGCTAAATGCTTTGATGGAATTGATATAGCAATTAGGAATCTTAAAGGAATAGACAAGGCCGTAAGAAATTTGGAAAACAAAGAGATCCCTAAACTCTTTCAAAGGGCTAAAAATTCAGAATCTCTCAAGCACCAAGTCTTGAATCTCAAAGCTAGCACGGGAGTCGAAGGCATGGGAACTAGTGAATTTTTGCAATCCGATGAGTAGCTTGTTACGATTGAGAACCATCAAAAGGATTTGAGGAATGCTATGAAAGACCTTACTTATGAAATGAATGATATAGTAACAACTCTTCATGCTAAGATGAGTGATATAGTAGCCTTAATGAAGGTATTGGCGATGGCCATTGGGAACATTTCGCAGAAGGGTGGTGCCTTAGAGCTAAGAGGGAAAGTGAAAATCCCAAACCAAAGCCATATGCAGAGGAGAGAGATGTACAAAAGGTTAAGAACTTTGTGTTCAATATGGACCAATATTTCCAAGCAATTGGTATTACTTCTGAAGAAGAACAGCTGAACCAAGCGACCATGTTCCTCACGGACAATGCTAAGGTCTGGTAAAGGACTAAGTACCATGCCATTTAGGAGGAAAAGTGTAGCATCAATACTTAAGGAAAAGCTCAAACAGGAATTGAAGGTACACTTTTATTCTGAGAATGTGGACTATCTGGCTTGATGGAAATTGCAAGAGTTGAGACAAACAAGATTAGTTTAGGACTATGAAAAGATGTTCATGAAGATCATGTTGGATATAAGGGATATGACTAAAAAGAATCAGCTATTTTGGTTCATGGAAGGTCTATTGCGAGAAGCTGCCATAGAACTCCAAAAGAAGATAGTCGAAAGCCTCATGGAAGCGGTGACTACAGTTAAATGCTTGTCTGACTACCACATTAGCTTTCCTTAAATGAAGTTCCATAGAGGGGGCTCAAACATTGCTAATTCTAGTCAGTCAAGCAAAAGTGGCAATTCCAAGAGTGGGGGAGGAGGTAATGGAATGCCATCCCACTCATAAGTTTTAGGATCATCCTGGGCATCTATTAGCAAAAGGAAGTCCAAGACCCTAGCCTGTTTCCTATGCAAGAGGCCTCATAAAATGGCCAAATGCCCACAAAAAGATGCCCTTAATGCCTTACAAGCAAAACTTCAAGAGGAAGTGGAATAAGGTGACAAGGATGGAGATGGTTTTGATAGGGAGGAAAAGTCTTGCTCTAAGATCGATGCAATCCGAATCCTAGACTTCAAAGAGTAGTGAGACAGTGAAAAAGTATGGTGGAGCTCATCCTTACCAAGGATCTACTCACACAAGGAGCTGTGTGGGTTTGAGGGTACCACCCCACACAAAAGTAAAGGAGGTAGTAGACGAGGCACATCAAGAAAGATATGCAAAATAGGCAAATCTTTTGAAGGAAGAGTCTATCAAGAAGCCAGAGAGTGTAGTATGTTTAAGGGGCAGCTGCCTAACACTTGCATTTTTATTATATCTAATTGTGAAGTTCTTCCATGCAAATCATCCATTTATTCTTAAGGACCAACTTGCAGTAATAGCTCACATTGCTTTTAGAGTGCTAGAGTTAGTCATAAGAGTATCTTGTGACAATGACTTTCGAGAGCACAAGCATGTGGAAAGCTAGAACAAGAGTGATGGATAACTCTTTATTCAACCCCCTCAGCTGTGGTAGGAGATACCATCGAGGTATCATGTTTGAGGGATCGTGGAGGCACTAACTAGGTGTTGAGTCCATGTTCATGGAGTGGTGTTGTTGGAGTAGCAGAGTACACAACAAAGTATGATAGAAACTCAAAAAACTACTCAAGCAGACTTGTGAGCAAGGTATAGGACTTGCAAGTAGGCCGTGTTTTGTTGGCAAGAGGTGATACTTTTACCCGAATAATCTATGAGACTTGCATTTTTCACATCGGTGGTATGGGACATTGGATGTGGGAATAGTCAATAATAGGCACAACCTAAATGCCTAGTTATTACTTAGCTACAAAGACAATTAACTATGGAGTTATGCAAATAGCTTATTTTCATCATTAACAACAAGTTAGAGAGACAAGTAGAAGAACGCCTAAGAAGAGTTGAAGAAAAATGGTTCAAAAATTTTCAAGGAGTAGTGTCAGATTGAAATATTGAAGACAAAATATTGGTGAAGTGCAAAGAGACAAGCAAAGAAGAAGTCAAGAGAGGAGCTCAAGGGAAGCAGGCTGAAGATTCTATTGATGTTGTGTCAGATTGAGTCGTCAATGAGGGCATCAACATTTTTAAATGGGGGAAAATGTCACAATTCAAGACTTATGACCAAATTTGGCAAGTAAATGTGCTCAGATTCGGATAAAACTTGACATAAAAATCAAGTATGAAAAAAAAATCATGTGGCACAAATTTGAGGGAAAATGCTCACGTAATTTATTTTTCTAATTTTTCCCTATTTTGACGACATTTATATAATTTTGACTAAGGTAACTTATTTAATGCGAATAGATAAGCACATGGTTGTGATCCTTGGATTTTGTGGTGTATTAGAACCTTTAGGAGTTAGGAGAAAAGTACTTATGTCATCTAGGAAAAAGTATACCTATTCCTACCATTTGGACTTTTACTTAGAATGCTCTTTAAGGGGAGATTGTCCGGTGACCTAAGGTGGGCATCGAGGCACTCATCTAAGGGATCAAGTGTGTGGCCTTAAGCCTCTCTTATACACTTAGAAGTCTGCATTCAGGCTTTTTAAATGTGAATAAAGAAGTAGCCCTTTTCCAATTGAAATATTGTCCCACAGAATTTATTTACTTTTAGTCACATTCATCCATATTATTTAAATTGAATGAACACATCATGATTGTCTATGTAAACAACTTGGTTGCCTTTATATGCAATTTGGCTACTATGTAATTGTGCTTATGATTAACTTGATGTGCTATAAGTTGTGCATGTTATTTGCTATTTTTGAAACTCAGATGGTGCATAATCGATTGACTGACTTATTCTCAAGTACTAATTGATTAAGTGCTGAGTGAAGAATCAAAACATCACACGTTTCGACAATCGAGTTGTCAAACCATGACATATGGCTTTCAGTGTATTAAATATTTAATGCACTTGTAGTATCATCAGTATCAACAACCATGGCACATTTAATCAATATCAAAGTATTCGATATATATAGGCATATCAAAAGTGAACACTGCTATATAACCCGGCATAGAGCTTTGAAAATATGTGCCCAATGATAAGGTAGTTGTTGATGGTCGATTTTGGTAATCGATCAACCAAAGGTTCTGGAAACTAAACTATTGTGAAAGGCATAAAGAACCAAGAAAATATTAAGAGCAAGAGAAACAAACAATAAGATGAACACAGAAGGTTTTTGACATGGTTCAGCTAAAGTCAGTGCGACCCTTATGTCCACAGTAATTGTATTTTACTTTTGTGTGGTTGTTTTACTGTTCAGACTAGCAGAATAGGAGTACAAACATTCTCTCACTATTTTGGTAGAGTTTCTACATGTATTTCTTACTATCTCCCCGTTATAATGATTTCCCCTCCTATTTATAGAAATAGTAAGGGTTACAAGTGTAATTTAATAAATTACAAATATGTCTATTCCACCATATTGAGCAATAAATACTTAACGGGTAATAAATGTTTGGCAATTCACTATCGAACTATTGGTAGTTGATGTGTTGGTTAGGAATATGTGTATCAAGGTGCTGACTAGTTTCCAAGATTCCATACTTATATTTGGGGTAACTCATTTGGCGACCTGAGTTTGTCTAGCGACCTGAGCTCATGCTGGGTGATCTATTGGCAACCCTTCGTGACCTCGTTCTGAAATAGGTCAGACCTTCCTCTACTGGACTACTCCATTGGGCCTCTACCAGGCCATTCCATACAGTTCCAAAAATACTCATAATATTAGCCCCCAACTAGTGAACTGAGAGTTATAGCTCATTAGCAAAAGGTTTAGGCTTGCCATGCTACTAGAGTTCTTTTGCAATCTATAGTATTGTCAAGTCTACATGTTCAATTTGTCATGTTGTCATTTCAAGCTTTAATCTTTCATTTCATCTACATTGGGGCCATACTTTCTATTATACATGTTTTATATCCATTGATATGGCAACATTGTGTTTTGCTAGACCGTTAATTAAGAACAATTGGATAACCTCCATATTTTTTGGTGAGGCTAGACTAGTCTATTTAAAGCGTGAAAATCTTCTTCCTTTTCCATAAAAAGAACAAATGGGTGCATTAGCTGAGCCCCCCATATTTCTAGCGACTCAGGCCTTTGGTGGAGTTCTTAAAGGCGTGTTTAGCCTACTGCGACAATCCCTTTCTGAGGATTCTGGGAAATTTTGTTATAAAGGGACCTCATGGACAATTCCTCTTTGAGGATCCTGAGAAATTTTATTACATGCCCTCATAGTTTTCTTTAGGCTATGTTGAAAAATGCAATTGTTTCACCCTTGTTCTTTGGTTTCCTTGCATGGTGGCATAGGGTGCCTTCAGGTCTCCAAATACCTTGGGGTGATCAAGTTAAAAGATGCCCTCCTGCTCAGTAGGACTAAAGGAGATATGAGTGGCTGCTCTGCTTACCTCAAGTGTTGATCCTTCCATTCCAAGTATCTCAAGGCACTCAAGCTAGGGGAAGCTGCGAGCTCGGAAGGAAGGTGAGGAAGAGCTGGAGCAGTCTGGCTTACTAGCTATCCACAGGATCTAGTTCTTGAAAGCTAGTTTCTTCTACATATTATAAATGTAGGCTTACTTTGATTTATACCTTCAAATCTTCATGTAAATTTACCTTGTTGAAATAGGTTTTGTAACAAAACTTCATGCAACATTTTTTGCCTTTATGAGTGTATTATGTTGAATGCTCCATTTATAGAGAAAAGTAACATGCGGGCTCCTCACAAGCAGATTACCGCAGTTAAATAAATGTTAAGTTAAATAACCAGTTGGTTGCAATTATCAAATTACGTAAAAGTGAGTAATGGGTTGCATATGAATTACACCTTGGATAAGTTGAATGCTCAAATCATTTTTTGGCTAACACAAGTTTGAATGCTCAATAGGGGATTAGGTGTGCCTGAGTTGGCATGAGTTATGTGCTCGGTGGGTGATTAGTTGTACTCGGACTGGCACGAGATCAAGTGTGCAGTAGGTGATTAGGTGTGCCAAGACTGGCATGAAGTTGTGTGTGCAGTGGATCATTAGGTAAGCCTAAACTGGCATGAGTTGCATGCTCAGTAGGCAATCAAGTACACCCAAACTGGCATGAGGTCACACACTTAGTGGGTAATTAGGTGCACTCAGACTGATATGAGTTCGGGTGCACAGTGGGCGATTAGGTGTGCTCAGACTGACATGAGTTCATGTACACAGTGGGAGATTAGATGCGCTTAAACTAGCACAAGGTCACGTGCTCAGTGGGCGATTAGGTGCCCTCGAGCTATCACGAGGTCGAGTGCACAGTAGGTAATTTGGTGCACCAAAACTAGCATAAGCTCGTGTGCGTAGTAGGCAATTAGGTGCATGTAGACTAGCATGAGGTCACGTGCTTAGTGGGTGATTAGGTGCGCCCACACTGGTATGAGTTCAGGTGCATAGTGGTGACTAGGTGTGCATGGATTGGCATGAGTTCCTATATATAGTGGGTGATTAGGTGCGCCCAGACTAAGATGAGGTCACGTGCTCAATGGGTGATCAAGTGCACCCGAACTGGCATGAGGTCACATGCTCAATGGGCAATTAGGTGTACCCAAGCTAATGCAAGGGTGGGTGTGTAGTGGGTGATTAGGTGTGGCTGAACTAGCACGAGGTCACATATTTAATGGGCGATTAAATGCACCCAAACTGACATAAGTTTGAGTACGCAATGGGCAATTAGGTGCACCTGAATTAGCATGAATTCATGTATGTAGTGGGCAATTAGATGTGCCCAGACCAGCATGAGGTCATGTGCTCAGTGGGCAATCAAGTGCATCCAAACTGGCACGAGGTTGCACACTCAACAGGCGATTAAGTGCACCCGAGCTTATGCAATGTCAGGTGTACAATGGCCAATTAGGTGCATCCAAACTAGCACAAGTTCATGTGCGTAGCGGGCAATTAGGTGTACTTGTATTAGCACGAGGTCATGTGCTCAGTGGCCAATCAGGTACACCTAGAATGGCACAAGATTGCATACTCAGTGGGTAATTAGGTGTATCCAAACTAGCATGAGATTGTACACTGATTGGGCGATTAGGTGCACCAAGACTGGCATGAAGTCGCAATGCAATCAAAAGCTATAGCTTGATGTTTGCAATCTACAATCTTATAGGTCTTTTTGCATGTTGTTTTATCCATGACCTAGGTTTTTGCCAGTACTTTTCATAATGATTATTGTCCTCAATATACGTTTCTGCCAGGTTGGCGGGGACTTAACACTGACATACGCTGAGCCGTCAAATTATGAGTATTCAGAAAGTTCTCAGATCCAACGATTAGGCTATACGCTATATAAAGTGGGAAAATTCTTTTCCCCCTTTTCATTAGTCATTTGAAATCTTAGGCTCACAAACATTTTGTTCCCATCTTCTCTGCTAGTTCTACAACCGTTCATTGTCTTCTACCACCGTCAGCACCATTCCAACTTACCAAGCCTGTGGCCTAAGTTTCAATCACTGAAAGCCTATTTTTCTCACATTTCAGGCCACTCCCTTTGTTTAGCATGATAAGTTTTCTTTCTATGGCTTATGGTTTCTGGGTTTCTATTTTAAGGTTCATGGGAGTTTATTTGTTTATTGCTAATAAGATCTAGAATGCTAGTTAAACATGTTTACCTATGCCTTTCCTTTCATTTCATCCAGTTTGTCCAGCTGGACTGTCAGTAGATGCTAGGGTTTCTAATTATTTTTTGAGTCTTCTATTAGTTTTCTGGGCTTTTATGGCTCAATAATTGAGTCCCCCCTTCTTCTGTGCGTGTTTAGAGTTTGGATCTTAGTGACCCAAGGCGTATATGATCTTTCACATAGGAAGACTTTTGTTAGGGTAATTTTCTAAGAGTAAGGGTCAGTCTACTTCCAGCAACCTAATCATTCCTTTTTTCTTTATGTAGATGTCTCCATCTCATAGATGCCGCCATCACCTAATAAGAACCGAAGATACTAACTCTTTCGAAGAAAGCATGGAGCAACTCCATCTCGTAGGGGAGGTGACCTCTCGGAGCGATGAGGTCACTGAGGAGTTCGTAGCTTGCCCTGGACCTGCGGGGCCTTTAGCTTGTTCCCCTTTTACCCCCCACTCTTCAAGTGTCAAGTTCAACGATCTTCAAGGGATAGCTCAAGCATACCATTTCTCGAAGGGTTGCCACATTCTAGTACCTTGTTGCAATAACCATACTGCTCTTCCTCCTTCAAAATTTATAGCAATTAGCATCCAACATCTTGGTGCTAGGTTTAGATTTTTTATCCCTTCTACATAATTAATTTTTTGAACGGACTAAAACTTTCCCCTTTCTAGCTGACTCCAAATTCATATTCCCAACTAGCCTCTTTAATGCTTATTTATCTTCAGAATGGCCCTGCACCCCCTTCGGCAAGAATCCTTTCTAATCTCTATAGTATCAAGAGTATTGAACCATGAGAAGGGATTTACTACCTCTCAGCCCATCCATCCAAATACAATAAAATTCTTCCTCAAGGGATACTAAGGGGAAATCTAATGTCAAGAGTTATAAAACCCATTGGTTCTACATTTCCTATCCTTCCTTGAGCCGACTCGAAAACTTTTCATTTGTGTTAAATCCTGGTAAGTAAGCTAGTAGGATGCAAGTTAGCCTTGTCACTTATTTTCACTTTGTTTGAAATCTGAGCTCTTGTTGTATCTTTGCAGATGGAGCTAGGAAAGAAAGACCAAAGTTAAGGGTGAGAGAGATCGAGGTGCTTGACCACTTCGCTACTTCCAAAAATTTTAGGAACAACCTGAAGTTTAACAAAGAGCTACTGCGGGCACATAGGCTCTCACATACTCTAGACGTTGAGCTTCTTGATAGCTCACTAGATATTAGAGCTTGCGGGCAATGGATTTCATGGAGCACAATGCTATGGGGAGACTTAATCTTACTAGACCTCCCTCTTTAACTCGATCAAGACCTGATGCCACTCTAACTTCTGCTCTAGTTGGTCGTCTTTCCTCCTGGGTATGGGGGAGACTTTGCTAACACCAATCCCTATCTCATAGCTAGAATCATTTGAGGTCATAAGAGGGCCAATGAAGTCTCCTAACCTTGGGAAGAAAACTCCAAATGATCCCTCTTCCAAAAAATAGAGAATAAACAAAAAGATAGAGATTGCTATTAGCTTAAAGGAGGAGTCTGAGGACACACCCAGGAATCTACTAGGAGGCCTGGGCCCCAAGACATTAATCTCCACAGGCATGTGGACCAGGTTTTGGGAACCCACACAAAGGCACTAGAGTACAAGGAGATATGTGGTAGTGCCCTGGCAAGCATAATAGTTCGCCATTGTTTACTGGTCAGTATCTTTCATCATCATTTTCATTCATAATTTTTTTTTACATTCCTTGGCAAGTGATCTGACCATTTTAGGTCTTTTCAACGTGTATTGAAAACAATAAAATTGAGTGACGAGATCATGATAGCTTTCTATTTACCTTGTGGTAAAAACATCCAGACATGTATTTCACATTAATTGGAGCAAACGTTGAGGTAATCATTCAATGTTTCTAAAGAATGCTAAGGCAACTTTAGCTCTTGGTACAGAAATAGGTGGTGGAGATCCTCCTGCTTGGAATAATGCTCAGGCCAAGGGAAACTCATTGGTTGAAAAAAGAGCCAAGGCAAAAGCTAAAGAACAGATGATAGAAAGCTCACGTGCACCCTTTACTAACTCTTCTGCCTATCAAAATCTACCTATACCCCCGAGCTCTTTGTAGTTTCTACATCTTTGCTTCACACTCTCTATTTTTTAACTCTTCTAAACATATTTGATAGTACAACTATCTGTAATGGCAGTTACTATTTTGTGATGAACTTATATGAATTTCTTATTCTAAGATGAATTTGCTTAAACCCATTGTTCATTTCGGTTGACTACCTTTCTGGATTTTTGTCAAGTCAAAATATTTGAGTACTCTATTAGTAGGTCATGGCTTTATGCCTGAATGCTTGGTAGGTGATGACATTTATAGCTCCTAGAATGGCTAGTTGGGTTAGTAGCTTGATTGTAGTTTGAACGGGTTCTGATTGAATTCATTTTGAGATCAATTTGCCTTAGAAGTAGCATTCCAAAGATATATAAGAGAGTACACATAACATAGGAGATCTTGGGCATTTTTTTATTGAAATTTGAATAATGTACAAAATTACAGAGCTTAACTCAAACTTATTGATAATATGGCTAAAGATGTTCGACATTCCAAACTTGGAGGATTTCAGCTCCATTTATGTTTGACAAGTGATAAGCTCCATTTCTCAAATTCTCCTTTATTATGAATGGACCTTCCCAGTTTGGTCCAAGTATCCCATTGCTAGCCTTGCGAGCTCCTAGCAAAATGAGACACAGCATGAGATTACCCGCCCTATAGTTACAAGCTTAGACCTTTTGGTTATAATGCCTCACGGCCTGTTATTGATAGGTCGCGACCTTGAGACATGCTGTATCCCTTGCTTCTTCAATAAGGTCAAGGTTCGCAGCGAGCAGTTGGTTATTATTCTCTGGATTGAAAGTAGCCCTTCAATGTGAAGCTACATCAAATTTCACTAATATCATTGCATCTAAACCATAAGCCATCAAGAAGGGAGTCTCTCTTATGGTGCTGCAAGCCATAGTTCTGTAGGCCCAGAGTACTTTTGGCAACTTGTCTACCTATGCTCCCTTCCTAGCCTCCAGTTTGGTCTTCAATATCTATTTGATGATCTTGTTAATAGCTTTGACTTGCCCATTAGCTTAAGGATGGTCTACCACTAAGAAGTTTTTTACAATCTCGAGGACACTGGAAAACTTAATGAATTGCTCATTGGTGAACTAGGTTCCATAACATGTTATAATATGCTGAAGAATCCCGAACCTGCAAATAATATTATTCTAGATGAACTTTTCAATTTTAAAAAAGAAGATTTCAATCAATTCTTTCACCTCGAGCCACTTCATGAAATAATCAACAGTCACCACTGCATGTTTACAACTCCCATGACCTATGAGGAGAGGCCCAATCAAATTAATCCCCTATATTGCAAAGGGCCAAAGGCTGACCATTTGTTAAAGGTAGGCTAGACGAGCTCGTGGAACCTTAGCAAACCTCTAACATTTATCACATCATTTAACAAGGTTGATTGTATCCCATTTCATGGTTAGCCAGTAAAACCCCTATCGGAGTGCTTTTTGAGCTAGAAATAGGCCCCTAGCATGATTTCTATAGTGATCAACATGAATTTCCTCAAGGACAGTGTCACAATAAAGGCCATCAATGCATCTAAGGAGTGAAGCTAAGAAACCCTTTCTATAAAACATGTCATCGATGATGCAATATCGAGTAACTCAAGCTCGCATTCGACGCGCTTCCAACTTGTCATCTGGTAACTCACCATCTCATAAATATTTTAAGATTAGGCCCATCCATGAGCTTCACATCATAACAACTGTCATCAAGACATCTTTCTGTTCGTTGCTTGGTGATGGAAGAGTTTCCACCGGGATGGCACATGAGAAATCCACATCCTTGGCTGTGACCAAGCGAGCTAGTAAATCTACATGTGCATTTTAAGCTTATGGAACCTGGATAATCTCGTACCTTTGGAAATTGTTAAGTAACTCTCGAACCTTCTAGTGATAGGTATCCATCTTCGATCCTTTTGTCTTATACTCGCCCCTTATGTGACAGACTACGAGCTGAGAGTCGCTAAATATCCTCAAGTTTTTATCTCGTATTTCCCTTGCTAAGTGAAGTCCTATGAGCAGTGCCTCATATTCAACTTCATTGTTGGTAGCTTGGAATTCAAATCTCAGTGCACAAAGGATTTTGTGTCCCTCTAAGCTAATTAAGAGTATTCTTGCCCCACTTTTTGCTCACATGAGGACCCGTCTACGTAAAGTTCCCACCATTGAGCTTCTAAAGTTTGCACTTTATTTTTCGTAGGTCCAATAAACTCTATGATAAAGTTTGCTAAGGCCTATCCCTTGATTGCCGATCTTGGCCTGTATCGAATGTCAAACTGGGCTAGCTTGATAGCCCACTTGAGCAGGTGACCTGAGGTGTCAATTTTTTGCAAAGTCTGCCTTAATAGGTACTTAGTGAGCACCTTAATAATGTGCATTTGAAAGTAAGGTCAGAGTTTCCTAAAACCTATCACGAGATAGTAAGCGAACTTTTTGATAAGCATATAATTCAACTCCGTATTCAGCGGCCTTTTGCTCACATAATAGACTGGGAGTTGAGATCCGTTTTCATACCGAACTAGGGCCACACTAATAGTGTGCTAAGACACTCTAGGGTAAAGAGTGAGCTCCTCACCTTCTTGTGGCTTAGACAACAGTGGCGCTCAACCCATATATTCTTTTAAGTGCTAGAAAGCAGTCTCACACTCTTCAATCCACTGAACTGTTCGGCCTTTCTCATAACATCAAAGAAGGGTATGCATTTATTGATGTATGTTTATTCCACAAGTGCACGGTATAGCTGTAGCTGGTACTGGTGAATATGGGTCGAATCCCACAAGGATTTCTATACCAACTACTAGAGTTTTGCAATCTAAGTTGCCTAAATCAAATAAAAGTGCTGCAAGTAATAAAGAGAAATAATA
>JANHAO010001621.1:0-32042 GCA_026873985.1 Saraca asoca
GAACTTGCTCTTTCATTAAAGCAGTTTTCTGTGGCTATCAACAGTGTGGTAAATAATAGTTTGGCATGCTTTTGCTGTTTACACTCTTGAACATTAGCTGCTTAAGTCTTGCACTTTCTGAGATTAAACATCATTGTCATAATTTCTTGCTTTCTCACGGAAAAAATGCAAGTTCTTCTAGTGAATAATAACTTTTTGCCTATTTATTTAGGAATAGGCCAACACACAACATTAACGATATACTGCCTTTTATCCCTCTAATTCCACATTCCTCCCATTTTGTCATCTGTGTAAATGGAGTCTTTTTTTTGTTGCAGTGCACTAAGGTGATTTGATCTCAAATACTTCTGCTGATTATATCGTGGCAATTCATCCTAGGCTGTTTGAGGAATTTATATGTCACTTTCTAATATTCCGAATTCCTTTAGATTCTATGAACTTCAATGAGCTGTCCTTGTGCAGCTGACAGCAGATTACTTCATGTTGTACTTCTACTTCTATGTTGATCAATGTGTCCCTGGGATGTCACAACTGTTTTAAGAACCTTTGCTTGCATAAATTTTCTCCATCAATGACAAGTCTACCATTTATATTGTACTGTATATTATGACCGTTATGTAAATTAAGATGATGGTGTTGCAAGTATAGTAGAAGTGTTTGTATTAGTAGGTGCCATTTTTGAAAACTTTCTAACAAATCGCAAACAAGCTGAATATTTCAATTGATTATGAAATAAGCACACAAATCCATTAAGCTGGGAGGAACATCAACTGTATTTACAATTTATGACGATCAATGTGATAGACCTAGTTGAGGAGAATGTAGTACTTCCAATTGATGACTACCCTAGCCCCCCCCCCCCCCCCTCTTTTTCAAAAAGGGGCCTGACATAAGCCTCTTTTTGGCCATGATTTTTCATGCTATTTTAGGCAATCCAATGAATAATGAAAACTGCATGTAGTTATTGCTGCATATTGCAGGTAGTAATAATTGTAACTATGAACAATGGGATAGTTGAATAATCTGCCTTGTGATGGAAGGAATCATTGACTCCGTCACTGATGCGGTTATTTCATCCTTGTGGGTATCTTCCTGTGAAGGCTAATTCGTTCAGTTCTTGAAAATTAATAACAGGATCTGGTTGACTCTCATTGAGAATAGCATCTTGAGATTGGTTTTGGTTATAGTAGTTCACATCACCATTATTTACCACCTTGCTGGGAAAATTATGTAGTGTGTTATCCGCGTTTGACTTCCTGTGAAAAGAAATGACATTTCCTTTTTGATTATCCTCATCAGATTTTCTTTTCAGCGAATCTAAGTAGCTGTAGGATGAAGAAACTGTTATTTGAGGATTCACTTTGTTGAAATTGAAACCATCTTCATACACTGAAGTATGACTGTTGCCTTTGTTTCCTGCAAAGCTCAGACTTGACATTGCCTCGATAGGAAGCAGAGGCTGACCAACAAGCATAGAAGCCAAGAGTCGGTAATCTTTGTACTGATAATCTGTGATCATATCAGGCTGTTTGTTTGTGTTTGTTGGATTTCCTCTGGATGGATTTGCCACCAAGTTTTGACCAGAAAGAGCCTGATTGTCACAAGCATTCTTCGATGAGTAGCCTTTGTGTCTAACCCGACACAGTACCCAGTCATCCAACTGTGACAATAAGATTATCCTTATTTATGCTCGGAAAAGAGGAAAACATGATGAAAAATCCAGCTTATGTAACTATGCAGAATCACAAACCAAAAAACATGCATGTGACCTTCGAATCCCTGAAAGTTTCGAGAGAGTCAATTTGTTGCTTAAACTGTGAACATGGTGTGATTTATTCCCTTGGGTTATGTTCCTAATAAAAACTCAAGGACTATATTTGGTTTAGGTCATAGACTTAGTATCATCCCATATGAGCATGAAAGAGAGGGGGGGGGGGGGGGAATCATACCATATTTAAAGTTTGAGCACTAAATTGCCCCTTTGAAATTTCAAAAGAATTTTTGCACATTGACATATATATTTTAGCCTAATCGGTTTAACAAGGGATATGAAACTTGATTATGAGTTAATATAGACTTACTCGCATGGACCCTTTGGCTCTGGAGGGTTTTGTGGTTGTATCAACCAATCTGTATTCATTCATAATCCAATCTGTTTTAACCCCTTTTGGAGGCTTTCCTGAGTAGAAAACCAGAGCTTTCTTCACCCCTAAATGCTTTGAACCGCAGGAGGTGAGAATTGGCTTGTCAGTTCCTGTTGCCTTCCAATATCCTGAAGCGGCTGCTCTGTTTGGCCTTGCTCCATTCGGATACTTCCTGTCTCGGGGGCTAAAGAAATACCATTCATCTTCACCAAACAAAGCTTTCTCTGCAAATTCAGAATAAAAGCAAAAAAGTAAAAGAAAAGAAAAGAATAGTCATATTTCTTGGCTATGGTACAGAAGCCATAATTAAAAAACCAAGGAGAGTGAATGGTGAAGAACAAACTGGGTAGATCCCATGGATTATACTTATAGAGATCAATTTCAGCAATAATGGAAGCCGGAAGTGGACGCGAACTAATTTTATTTTGCAAGTAATGAACTATGAGTTCTTCATCAGATGGATGGAACCTGAAACCAGGTGGAAAAGTGTAATCAGAGTTTACTTGATCTCCCTCCATTGATGATCAAGAGGAGACCAAAAGAATCAGTTAGTACCAATGATAACAATTTGGTTAGCTTTAAAAAAAGGAAAAGATTGTGATCAGCATTATATATGGTTAAGGTCTCATGCAGACTATGAACATCAGAAAAAAGATAAAGGGAAAGGGTACCGTTTAATGCATGTAAAGTTTGAGAGAAGAAGACAGAGAAAGCTACCTCTTTGGCTTTACTTATTGAATTGACCTTCACCTGCGTACCAGCAACTTGCATATTAGATATAACATTTTTGATTTTTAGCTGTTTAGTATCAGCTTAATATGCAGTACGAGAATGTTTCTGTGGATTAAAATTGAGCTCTGAATGAAGATTGGAGATCAAAATTGATAAGCTTAGTGTCACTTTCTCAAAGCAAAAAAATGCTGGAATTATCATATTTTATACTTTATAATTCATAAATTATAATGAATTAAAGTCTTGGAGGACACAAAGTTATTAGGCTCAATTTGATACTGTAGCCTTCTTCTAGATATAGAGTTTGAGCTACTGTGATGAATACGATCCAAATCCATTTTCACTATTATTTATTAATGGATCCCTACTTTTATCTTTTATATGGTCAGATAATATTTTTCCTAATTAAGGACCAAAGCTACCATGAGGAGTGATTCTGTTATGAAGAAAAGATCAACAGATCAAACAAGAAGTTCAGGTAATTCTAATTCTTCTTAAATCAATTTTGCATTTTATCATATCATAATCACATGATTAAAAAGTCATAAATTATTAAATTTGTTTCAGCAAATGATATCAAAGCTTGACTACTTGTGTGATTATGATTGAGAAGATGTGAATTTTATGATGTAATTTTTATTTGAATAATATGATATACAATAGGTTATTTTGATGATCAGATATGTTGTGAATCATTAAATTTATTTTATAATTTTTTATATTAAATACCTAATATTATGTATGAAATTTACTATGTTTGATTGTACTGAATTCAATCATATTTGTATGAGAACTTTTGTATCTTAAAATTCATTTTGTGATTATTTTTGGTACAGTATAAATTTTAAAATTTGTGGTGATCCATGATTCTAAAATCAATTAGAATGGGTTAATACATATAACAATTGGAATAAAGTTAAAATTGAAAATACGTGGCTATAATCCACTATATCAACAAGTTTATGGGATTTGATAGTTCTCTGGAAAAGTGAAAAATTTTTCCTTCAAATGATTGAGTGAGCAATAACTAGTTTTCTAGGTTATGAAACTTGTTTAAAATTGGAGTTACAATACAATTTTATTACTAAATTTTTTTGCTGATTTTTGTTAATTAAAAATTTTAATTTTTGAAAATGTTTTAAAATTGAAGTTATTTTGCGATTTCATTACTAAATTTTTTCAATTATTTTTGTTAATAAAAACTTCAACTTTTGAAAATGTTTTTAAAATTGGAGTTATAATGTGATTTCATTATTAATTTTTTTTTGACTATTTTTGTTAATGAAAACTTTAGTTTTTGAATTAGAATTTGAATAGGTTAAATAGGAAATTAAGATAGGTAGAGAACTCAATTAAAATTACATGTGCAAAATAACTTAATTTTTTTTAAACTAAGAGAACCCACTCATTTGCACATGGCCTATGTGTAAGGCACATGTGGTAGTGATTTTTCCACTGTTGGCCTCCATTCTCCGGGGTTGTATATTAGGATATTTGTCATTTTTTTTGAAAACAAAAATTATTTAATTAATTTTTATGCTAGTTTTTTAAATAATTAAATGATGTTATTTTGATACCAAAATTTTACCATATAATTTCTATAATTTTAGCTACAGTATGTAATCTTGTAGAGTTATTTAATGATATTTGAATGTTGATTAATTTTGATTAACATGGAATATTATTATAGGAATTATTCATGACTCATATTATGTCATTAAATTTTGTATAATTACATTCTCGCCTTTTGTAAGATTAATTATATAAAATTTTGTTAAAATGAAATAATTTTGCTTAGTATTCAGGAGAGTACTGTATTAATAATATTACATATCCCTTGATATGGTATTATTAATATAATTTGTTGGTAATAATGTGAGTGTCGGGTTGAATGTTATGCTCTTAGAAATTTAAATTTCCTTCTAATTTAGATTCTAAGAATGTAGTATTTAATTCTTGTATTATATTACAAGGTCTTAAATACCTTTTTGGTATTATATGCCTTCAAGTTTTTTAAAGCTACAGTTTAGCTTAAATTGCGAAAGAAGATCAAATGTGTAAACTCTGATAGAGGTAGTAAGTGCTATGGCATGCATGATAAAATTGGAAGAAATCTTAGTCCATTTGCTAGGTATTTGCAAGAATACAAAATTGAAGCCATTTACACCATGCTTGGAACACTAGAACAAAGTGACATAGGTGAAAGGAGAAACATGACATTCATGGATATGGTAAAATGTATGCTTGCACATTCCTCATTGCCAGAGTTTCTATGGGGTGATGCTATAAAAATTATTACCTATATTCTAGATCAAGTGCAGAGTAAGTTGGTATCCAGGACTCTATATGGGTTGTTGATTGGTAAGAAGCCTAGTTTGAGACACTTTCATGTCTGGGGTTGTAAGGTTGAAGTTAAATTTTCATCACAAAGAAACTTGATTCAAGAACAATATCTAGATATTTTATCAACTATTGCATTAGCTCTAGAGGCAGCAAGTTTTATTGTCCTAATTATTTTACCAGAGTTGCTGAATCAGACAAAACTATCTATTTTAAGGATATGTTAGATAATAGGAGTGAAATACCGCATATCACAAAGTGTTGTAATTCCACTAGTACTATAACATGTTGAATCATCTTCTATCATCCCACAAGTGATCTGGTGCTTCTAACTATAGAGGATGTGGAACTGGATAAGTTAATTGATGAAATTCCATTAAGGAGACCTCAAAGAGTTTGCAAATCAATAATCTATAATGATTATTTAATTTATTTACAGGAACATGAATTTGATGTTAATAATGAGATTGATCCTATTATATTCTCACAAGTTGCATTCAACCCAAACTCATCAGAATGGGTGAATGCAATGGAAGATGAATTAGTTTCTATGTATAAGAATTAGGTGTGAGATTTAGTTAAGTTACTTATAGATTCTAAGCCAATTAGATGTAAATGGGTCTTCAAGACTAAGAGGGATGCTCAAGGTTAGATTGAAAGGTACAAGGTTAGATTAGAAGCAAAAGTTTACACTCAGAGAGAGGACATTGACTATAAAGAGACTTTTTTATTAGTTTCAACTAAAGACTCATTTTGAGTTATTATGACAATGGTAGCTTATTTTGATTTAAAGCTGCATTAGATGGATGTCAAAATAGTTTTCTTAAATGGTGACTTATCAGAATAGTGTACATGAAGCAATCAGATGGTTTCCTAGAAAAGGCAAGGAACACCTTGTGCGTAAACTAAAGAAGTCCATTTATACCTTAAAATAAGTGTCTAGACAATGATATCTCAAATTTGATGAAATTGCAACTTCTCTTGGATTTAAGGGAATGATGTAGACTAGTGTATATACATCAAATTGATTGTAGATAGTTTTATAATTTTGGCTTTGTATGTTGATGAGATTCTCCTTGCAAGCAATGATGTGAATATGTTGTCTGAGATGAAGCAAATGCTGTCACAACACTTTGAGATGAAAGATCTTAAGAATGCCTATTTTGTTTTAGGCATTGAGGTTTATCGTGATAGATCTTTGGGTGTTCTTGGCTTATCTCAATGATTGTATATCAAGAAAATTTTGAAGAAATCCAACATCTCTACATCTCTTTAAGCTTTTTCACCTATCTAGAAAGGTGAAATCTTTTCAAAGACTTAGTGCCCTTAAAATGATAAAGAAAGGCAAAAGATGAAAAATGTCTTATATGTGTCAGTTATAAATAGCTTGATATATGCTCAAATATGTACAAGTCTTGATATAGTTTATGCTATTGGTGTACTGGAAAGATATCTGAGTGATTTTGGTCAAAGGTATTAGACTGCAGCTAAAAAAGTAATGAGGTATATATAAGGTACTAAGAATTATATGCTAACCTACTAAACATTGAGAGATCTCATTGTTACAGGCTACTTGGACTTAGACATTGCAGATTGTCTAGATTATCATAAATCAATATATGGATATATTTTTATGATGGTAGGGGGAGCTGTGTTATCAAAAAGTAATAAGCAATCCATTACAACAATCTCTATTATAGAAGTAGAGTATGTTGTGTGTTATGAAGCTACTGGTGAAGCAGTGTGGTTAAGGAATTTTATTATTGGCTTCTCTATTATTAAGAGCATCTCAAGGCTCTTAATCATTTATTGTGATAATATTGCTGCTATGAACTTTTTTTTGAACAACAAAAGCTCTGCCCATACAAAACACTTTAATGTAAAATATCAATTTGTGAGAGAGTAGATATGTAAGCATGCTACTTGCATTGAGTATGTTTTCACGGATCGCACACTTGTGGATCCATTGATCAAAGGCTTAACTGTTGGAATATATTATGATAATGTAAATAAAGTAGGTTTGGCTAAGTCTTTTGATGTCTTGGACTAGTGGGAGTATTGTATTGTTTTTGTTATTTATCTCAAGATATGTTAAAAACAAAATATTCATAATTTTGCCATATATATTATTTGTATATGTTATTTGGTTATGACATGTTATTAGAAACATTTAGACCCTGTCTCATTACTATATTGAAAATGTTAATTCTCATGTGACATCTTGGGTGGATGTTAGCATCATTATAAAGAAATTTGCATATAGTCACATCTCTTATTATGTAAATCTCATTTTGCACATTTTGTGTTTGATTATTAAAATATAAGTATAGTGTGTATGACATTAATATACCCTTTAGATATAATTGATGATCTACATCATTGGAAGTTTATAATTTCAATTGACCTATAGGTATAATAGTACTAAGGTAATTCTGTTAAGAAGAAAAGATCAATGGATCAAATAAGAAGTTTAGATAATTCTAATCCTTCTTGAATTAATTTTGTATTTTATCATATCATATTCACATGATTAGAAGACTAAAGTAAAAAATTATTAAATTTTATTTTTTATCATATCATAATCACATAAAATTGAAGTCTCTTGGATTTTAGATGTTTAACCAAAATACATCATTCTCAAGTCTAAGCTCGTTGTTTTTAATTGACCCCAACCCTGTACACCTTCGTGGCACGGAAGGATTTCAGTATCAAATAAAATAAAAGATTAAAAACTTTGATTTTCCCTCTTATTCTTTTTATTTATTTATTTTCTTATTATTTGATACTTTTTATGGTTTATGCCATTTCACTTTTTGACATTTGTAATCAAAATTTTCTCATATATATATATACACATTTTGACAAATAATAACAACAATAGTAATAATAGATCTTGATGCTGCAT
This sequence comes from Saraca asoca, assembly GCA_026873985.1. Lineage (NCBI taxonomy): Eukaryota > Viridiplantae > Streptophyta > Magnoliopsida > Fabales > Fabaceae > Saraca > Saraca asoca. Next base: position 8,122 of record JANHAO010001621.1, read on the forward strand.
CATAATTTATGTTTGTACGTAGGTAATCATAAAATTTTACCATTTCTATATTTTCATACAGTATGAATTAAATTTATTTTTATATATACATAATTTAAAATATTAAAATTGACGCATTGTAATATGTTTTATTAAAATTTTATGTATTAAAATAATGAACAGGATTTATACATTTTTGTTTTATGATTTTTATTCTCTTTCTTTTAAAGCCACAAAGCAAGTGAAGATGCAATAAACAGGGTTTATAAACTTTACCTTGCCTAAAATTTGAATAACGTACAATTAATAAGGATAGAGAAAATAAAACTGAGGAATACTGGCAATAATTTGACACAATTGGTATAATCTGATTGCCGTCATATATATTTTTCCACCACATTTTATTTCTGAAGCAGACTAGTAAAGATGCTGTTGTGAGCTTTGTGCCTCCAACGGGCATAGGTTTCTGCGTAAGCCCTGGTCCTTGGAGAACTACGTAGGTTGTCTTTTTTACAGAGCCAGAGACATAATAAAGCCAACGCAGTTTGCATGCTCTGAAAGTTCCTCATTTGGACAATTGCTTTGTTTTTCTCTTTGTTTTCCTTTAAGAAATTACAGTTACTATTGAATAGCAGACTCCAGTCTCATGGGTTTGACACATTTTTTTGGTAAATAGAAATGGAATCTCGTTAAGAAAAGTAGAGCTAATCAAATGTGCTGCTGCTTAACATATTCGTTGGAAACAAACCGATAAAACCCAGGCTTGAAGTTTGTTGTTGTGCAGAGAAAACAGCAATCCATCTTTGGACTTCATCTTCACTTTGTCTCAAAAACCTAGTTTCAATCGATTCAGTTTCTGTCAGATGATCAAGACCCACAAATCCTAGGAGAATTTTATTCCTTGATATCCTTTTCCTGTTCTCTCTAAGGAAATGGACACAAAATAAATTAATATGGAAAATTTATCCTTAGTGGGACTTCGAATTGACTAACTAGAATTATTTTGCAATGTCAATTAAATACTGAAACTTATTTGCAGTCCAACTCCATTTGTTAGTTTTTAACATGGCAAATGATTGTGTTAATTTCCCTGGATTAATTATAAGGAAACATAAAATTGGGTTAAAATAGGAGTTCATGATCTTTGTAAATTGTAACAAATAAAAAATAAAAATCAATTTGATAGCAGGATTCAAAAGATGGATCTCAATTCCAGAAATAAGCAGAAACTGAGCCCCTTTTTTTCCTAAGAAACTGTAGCTGGAAAACTTTTGTTGACTGCAACAAGGGCTTATGGACAGTTGCCCAACCCACTTGTAGATCATTCCAAGCCCATACGTGTTGTGAGGCCCAACTTGTTGAGATTCCCTACTTGCACAATTATTCTTGTAAGCATCACATGTACAAAGTAATCACTAATTAATCACTACATTTTCATTTTCCCATGCTATTTGTATATTTGTCCAGAGAGGGCACATTGCACCAAAAACTAATAATTCCGACACAGATATTCTCTTGGTGGATCTGCTGTTTGCTAACCCAATAAATGGAATAATCTTCTTATTAATTTAATGGTTTATCAGAAATCAACGTAATAATAGGATACTATTTGATTTTCTTATAATGAAATTTGTACTTTTCTTTTTGCTGATATTCCATGCATTCAAATTAAGCAGTGAAGAATCTTTTGGTCCCAAATTAAAACAATTAAGATATAGTGTAGACCAACTTATGTGTACGGCGACATCCATTTTGTGTAATCGAAATCGTGAACTAATTGCTAATTGCAAAGTGTGTGACGACCACATGATATTTCTCAGAAGTTGCCAGTTTTGTATTGATGCTGTGGTTTTCAGCCGACAAAAATGGACCAAAAGGAAGCTGCATGCCACTTTGTTGATTATTAGGTACCTTCATACATACTTACATACAAAGTTACTTGAGAAAGAAAATTAGCTCACATCATGCTTTGCATGTCACTTTCTTCATTCTACATCAATTTTTTTCAACTTTTTGCTTCACTCCTGCCCTTCAAAATTCAATGGTAGATTTTTATGCTTGACGTAAACCCATATATATATATTGACATCTAATTTAAATTCTAAGGTCCAGAGATTTTTGTAATTTCATAAGTATTGTTGTGTAGATTTTTATAATTTGACATTGGATTTTGTAATGATGACAATGTTCAAATTACGAAAGTTATATTACTTTTTTTAAATAATTACGTAATCTTTAGTTATGTTTTATTTTTAATTATTAATATAAAATTTTTAATGATTACGATTCATTCTTTTTATTTATTTTTATATAATAACAATGCTCGATATATAAAAAAAAAATTAATGAAGTAATTAAACTTTTTTTTTTCAACAACCTCATACCTGTATTTATATCTGAAGTTGCATATTCATTTAATTCACGTCAATGTCAATTCATCCAGTTACTTAAAAAGAAAAACATTGCCAATGTCTTCTACTAGTATATAGTAATGCAAAGATCACTTTCCATATTAAAGGGTGAAAGGTGAAAGGAAAAGGAAATATTACTGAAGGCGACTTTCGTTGATTTTCCTTCATATCTTATCAAAGATTATTTTCATACATCATAAAGTATAGTTATATTGACATTAACCCAAAACATTAGTACACGTTTTATAATTTTTTACCTTTATATTATTTTATAATTATATTTAAAAAAATATAATATATTATTGGTGTAAATATACAGTGCAAATCCTTCTCGATCAGCCATCCTTTAACTTGAGGGTTATTTTCTTGGAGATGTAAAATGGTGTTGAACAGCTAAGCAAGTTTGTATTTTAATAGGATTGAGAGAGAAAGAGATAAAAGGTGGAAGATGGCTCCTTCCTTTGCTTCTCCGCCCTTATCTTTATGGTACAGACTTGAATTGAAAGCCAGCTTCGTTGATTTGTTTTCCACGTAATTATATTATTAATGTACGAACTGTGATAGCCCCTGCATGCACGTGAGTCTCCTTCCATTTGAAAATTCAGATTTCCAAAATTCATACTCAAACATTTAATAATTAATTTTTTTTTATGGAACAAGAATATTATGGGAATCCCATTTTCATGTACTCCACGGAATGCCGTGTCTTTCGGGGAATAAGATTGAATACAAAACAAAACAAAACAAAAACAATGCTGTTTCAATTTAGGATTTTATTCATTTTATAAAAGCTTAAAGCCACCTTAAATTCAAGCATAATCATTCTTGTAAAAAATTTATCATAATTAATTTTAGAATTTAAATTTAATCTATTATTTATATAAAATTTGTTATATTAATTATCAGTAATTTATGTGTTATTAAAAAATAATTAAAATTTTTTAATAACATGATAACATTTAAGCGAATGACAATATAAATTTGATTTATATATCAATAAAAGATGAAATTTAAATCCTTAATTTTAGCATTTTTATGTATCTTCATATGGCACCCATAGTACACCCTTCGAGTTGAAGAAACAAATGCTTAAGCCAATAGTATTACAAAATAGAATATATATAGCTACTATTTGTTATAAATTTCAAGCATGTTGATGTTGTCTTGTGACTAATACTAGGTGGGAAGCAACTATTATTAATTTATTAGTCAGTCTCAGTCGTTCTACTTCATGCCCACATGCACATATGTTTATCTAAATTGGCAATTTATTATAGATGTGTTGGATGGCATGCTCAAGTTTGATTATATAATATTTATCATCACAATTGTATAATATAAGGTATTTGTTATTGGCATAATCAAGTAGGACATGTCATTGTGGAATGACCGGCTAGCATTTTATCACATGGGGGGTAGAACAATTAAGATCTTTCATTTTTTTAAATTATTTTTACGTTTATTATTCCTTTCTTTGTTAATAGATCTTTTCATTTTATCTTCAAATGATGCTGATTTCATACATAGACCGTTAATTTTCTTCCTTTCGCATCCACACCAGAAATCAAGCATTAAAAAAAATATATTCAAATATCCTAATATAAATTTTTTACTCCTCCTTTAAAATCATATAATTATTGAATTTTATTTTATGAATTTAAACTTTATTTACTCTTAAAGGATTTCTAGTTGAAACATTTCAGAAGACAAAGGATGGAATAAAAAACTTAATTTCCTTACTAAGTGTTTGATTCACATATAGTAAAATATGTTGCTATCTAGAAATAAAAAAAAATAATCTTATTTAAAACTCTTCTCTTACTTAACGTATTTTCATTATATTACCATCCAGAGGTAAAAAAAAAAAAAAATTCTTTTTTTTCTCTTTCCTTCTCTTACCATCGTTCATCATTATATTTTATTGTTGTCATCGCCCGTCATTATCTTGTGTTATTGACCACCACCTACTATTACTATTGCTATTGATAACCGGTCATTACTTTTCGTTATTGATCATTATCTATTATTGCCTTTTGCTATAAACCATCATCTATTACTATATTTTCTCGTTGATTACAATCCATTATCACCTATTTTCGTTGACCATTGCCTATTAACATTTTTTACCATTGATTACTGCTCAATATCACTATTATTATTGACCATCGCCCATTATTATCTTTTATTATTGACAACTGTCCAACACCACTACTAATGTTGACCACCACCCACCATTGCCTTCCGTTTTTTATCACCCTCACCACTACTTACTATCATTGGCCACAATTTACCATCACCTATTATTGTTAACTACCACCCATTACTACTTATCATTTTTAACTACAAGTTAATTATCACCACTTATTATTATTGACCATAACTTATTATCACCTATTGTCATTAACTACCGTTTATTGTTGTTGACCACTACCCAATCAAACAATAAGAAAGAAAATTATAAATAGTGTGATTTCATTATTTGATTAAACCAAACAAATAAAAAAGTAACTCTTATCATTACCCTTATTTCTTATTATTTAATTCCATTTCTTTTTCATTTTACAGGTTAAAGAAAATGCCCCGTTAGTGTAAATGAGTTTTAGATTGTCATCCACCAATCTATTATCACATCATTAAAAACTTTTTAAATTTTTTTATTGTTGCAAAAATTCTTAATTACTTTTAGTTTTTTAAATTTGTTTAATAAGATGACATTTCTTATTCATTAATAATATAAAATATTTTATATTAAAATACTCAAATTTAAACTTCTATATTTTATTTAAAACCAAATTAATGAATAATTTTATACATAGTTCAATTTTAAATAAATGATTTATTATCTTTTATACAATATTGTGTATGATCTATTTATATTTACAACTTCAAATACACAGTATGGACTTAGCTGAATTTGAGAGGAAAACAACATTATTAAGCATGGTTCTGTTTCAAGAAATGAGAGGGAAGGAAGGAGGTAGGTGGAATTAGCTGATGAACAAACAAGGTTTTAAATAAAAGAGTTCCAAAAGAGCACGGCTCTATCTCAATTAATATGTTATAAGGGTTTTATATATTAAGAGAAACATAAATTAGCAATTGGATCAAGGCAGCCATTATTTTAGACAAGATTCTAATTTCCATGCCAGAATTGACTTCAAAGTAATTATTTAACGCCGTCCTCCAAAAATAAAAAATAAAAAAGTGTTATTTTTATAGTATAATATTATTGTCTTCACATATATCTATATCTGAGGTGAAATCTGATATATAAAAATCTGAGATTAAATCTATTTAATTTAAAATATGAAAGATAATTTTTTTTTTGAAAAAAATCAAATATCACTTAGATTTACAACAAATCAAAAGTTGTTATTAAGTGATTCTACCAGTTACTCAATCGTTACAATGTTATAAATGTAAAAGGAATGACGTTAACCATGGTCAAAGATTGGAATGCAAATGCGGTTATCAAATTCATAAATTATAGATATAAATCGTTTTCTATCAATTCAAATCTACGTGCACGTAAATTTGTAAAGGAGATCTCTCTCTCTCTCTCTCTCTTTTAATTAATTTGTTGTGACCAGATCCTACGCTTTCACCTCCAATAGCTAAAAACAATACTTAATGCAAATCAATATGCATGAGGATATCTTTTATATACCCATTTGAAGTGAATTAGGTGTTGTAATGATTTGATAAGGCCCCTAATTCAAAATTAATTTATTTATTAATCTTTTGTGACTTAGGAGATATGTTAATTATGCACACTTAGCTGTTACATTAACGATGTGAAGTTAACAAAAGATGAGCATGTGCAACAAGAGTTTTCTTGCTCACAAATATCGTTATCTTGTGTATGTAACATGTTTTGCTAGAAATTAAGGTTTTGGTGTTATTGGGTGAAGGAGGACGATGATATTAATACGTAAAAGAGGGAGTCAACTAACCGGAAAAAGGGTTTGTCTAATGAAAGTGTGTAGTGTCACGTTTGAATAACCAGTCGGTGAGAAAGATGGCCTACACCCTGCAGTCACCAATTTTTAGATAATTGTGAAGGAAAGGAGCCAAGGTACACGACCAAATTGGCTTGTTCCGTATTGTAACTAGATTTTTTTAGGACTTGGCACCATTTAACAAAGATTTATAGTTTTCTCAATATTTTTATTAAAAGACAATATATATAAAATTACAACTTTAATTTAGGTGAAATTTCATAAATATTTGTAAGTCTCCTCCTCTTCAAAATCAAATTCATTTTGGGGTAATACACAAACTCTCCTCCTTAAATATGACAAATATATGATATAAAATTTTTCTTTATATTCCTTGTGAATTTATATTTGTAATTGATGCAATATTTTAGAGAAAAACTGAAAACAACTGATTTTTTTTTATTTTACGTAAATATTTGAATGAGTTTTATCTAACAGACACCATTTTAAAGTTTGAATAGTTTTTTTTTTCACTAAACATAACTTTAAAATTTGAATAATTTCTTTTATTAGAAACAAATAAATTATTAATTAAATATGATATTTGTATAATTTGAATTTGAATATATTTTTTTTGGCTAAACGAAAATGCAACTTTTCAGGGGTGACAAAATTTAAATCTCTATTAAAAAAACATATTTCTTGATTTAATTTAGTGGTAGAATTTTATTGTTTTTAGAAAGAAACACAGGCAAGCAAGATTATGTTTGGGAGAGAGGAAAGGAAGGAAAGGAGGCTGCTAGTGCTCGACATATAAAGCTGTAGGAGTCATCTCTTGTCTTCGTATTATCAGACGCTCAATTTCTCTCTCTTCATAGGCACTGCCCTGACCCTCTCGCTGACAGTCTTTTTGTGGGCTCCTCACTGGCAACCAGTCAGGGCTCACGGACGGCACCCACCATTCTCTCTCCATCTCTTCCTAAAGATTATGGTCTTCAATACAATTATGACATAATCATTTTCACCCCATCCTTCATTCATAGCTGCCTCTAGAGCCTACTCACTTTTTTCTTTATAATATATTTTCTCACTTTCTTTTTTCAAATTTTAAAAATATATTGCTAGTAATAATCAATACACAAAAGCCTAAAACTACACTTGAAAGTTGAAACCAATGGTCGTTTTCAAGCAGAATTACACTGTTACTTACCCTATTATATATACAGAGAGAAAGAGATAGGCAGAGAGAGAGAGAGAGAGAGAGAGAGAGAGAGAGAGAGTGGTCCAGCTTAGTCTATGGCTGACTGACTTCCAGAGCAGCCGTGTTAGATAAGGAGAGAAGAGAGAGAGAGAAAGTGAGAGAAAATATTCTCTTCAGCTCTACTTTTCTTCGTTAGATTTTTCTTTCAAATTCATCCGGCAAAGCAAACTCAGGACTTGTTCAATCCTAGCGATTTACATGCAATCCAAACTTAATTCTTCTTCCAAGGGCCACTTTTTTTTTCTCTTAGATAAGAAAATTAAATGAAAAAAAATTTATATGAGTTTTCTCTGGATTTTATCTTTTCCTTGCACCAACAGCAGCAGCAGCAGCAGCAGAGATTTTTGTTTTTAGTTTGCTTTTAGTAGTGCCTCTCTCATCAAGGCTTTTTTATTTACAGTACTTTTTGGTTTCTCTAGCTAGTTCAGGACATATCCACTTTGGTTCGGCTCTTCAATTCTTCAGTTCCAAAAGATGATGTCTGAAGAAGGCCTTTCTGGTCCTTCCACTATTCCAAGCTTCCTTCATGACCCAAACTCAAACTCAAACCCTAGCCCTAACCCTAACCCTAGTTCAAATCCAGTTGTCAAGAGGAAGAGAAGCCTACCAGGCACACCAGGCAAGTTCTGATCTCTTTACTTTTCTTATTCTATCCCGTTCCTGTCACAATTTTTTTTTCTTTTTCCATTTTCTGTAAAATTCGTTTCAGAGGGCTATCACATCTTAATTCTTACGTTGTGATGATGAATTAAGCAGATCCAGATGCAGAAGTGATTGCTCTATCGCCCAAGTCTCTCATGGCGACCAACCGTTTCATCTGCGAAATCTGCAATAAGGGTTTCCAAAGGGACCAGAATTTGCAGCTTCACCGCCGCGGACACAACCTTCCGTGGAAGCTCCGGCAGAGATCGAACAAGGAAATAGTGAGAAAGAAGGTGTACGTGTGTCCCGAGAAGACCTGCGTGCATCACGATCCTTCCAGAGCCCTCGGAGATCTTACGGGAATAAAGAAACACTACAGCAGAAAACACGGAGAGAAGAAGTATAAGTGTGAGAAGTGTTCGAAGAAATACGCAGTTCAATCGGATTGGAAGGCCCATAGCAAGATTTGTGGGACTAGAGAGTACAAGTGTGACTGTGGCACACTTTTCTCCAGGTACTGTTCTCTGATATATATGCACTAATCTCTGTTGCTTTTCGTTGCTATGATTACTTTGTCGAAGAATTTAATGTTTTATTAAATACCCATCAATTAATTTAATTTGAATAAATAAGAACGGTATATGATTTATGAATGAGAGTTGCTTTGTGGAATCTAACTACAGGAAGGACAGCTTCATAACACATAGAGCTTTCTGTGATGCCTTGGCTGAAGAAAGTTCCAGGATAACTTCCGTTCCAGCAGGTTTTGCTAACTTCAGAAGTGATTTAATGAATGGAGTAAACTTGAATCCTCAATTACCAAGAATTCCTCAGATCTTATCTGGGTTTCATCCAGAATTTGGTGGGTCAGAACCATTGGTGAATTTTGCTGATGCAGATGGACAGAAGCTCAGGTTGCCGCTATGGTTAGACCAAGCCAATAATTCTCATCAACTTAATCAAAGTGGTTTCTCGGGAGGCTGCAGCAACTTGCCCGATTTGGTGCAACCGATGATCATGTTTGGGACATCATCGTCGTCGCAGACACAGTGGCTGAACCGAGTCGCGGAAACGGCGTCGTTTACGAGTGCAAATATCAGTATGTCCGGACAGCTGCCGCCACATGGACTGAAGGAAGAACAAGAAGAAAACAAAGGTAGCTTGTCGCATAGCGTGAGCTCTATGTATTCTAGTAATCAGATCCCACATGGAGGCTTGGGTCACATGTCAGCCACTGCACTCTTGCAGAAGGCAGCTCAGATGGGATCCGCAAGGAGCCACGATAACGCAGCCTTCAACTCCAACAACAGCAACAACAACAACACCGTGTTTGGATTAATGGGCTCCAATCTCTCAAACAGTACTAGAGGTGTTGATCAGGTTCAGAGATTCTTCAAGCAAGCAAGTCAAACGGAAAACTTCAACGATCTTGGAAGTGGGATTCTGTTGAATGATTCAAACTCAAACACAAACTCGTTTATGACTGCAACCAAAAGTTTGGATCATCTGGTAATGCCAGTTAATAACGAGTCACAGCAGAATCCATCCGCAGCAATTATGGGGAAGCAGATTCATTCGAGTTCAAATGAAGATCAGCTGAGTTTGACTAGAGACTTTCTGGGAGTTGGAGGAGACTCAATGAGGAGGCCATTCCTGCAGCAGCATGAGCTTGCCAAGTTCAATGCAATTGGCGGCTCAGCCATGGATCTCACCCAGTATGCTTCACATCACCACTGAGTCAGTAACTCAGTACCGATTCGTATGAAGTAGCTAATTTAGGGAAACTGGCTAAGTTATATGAATATGGTATATATAGCAAGTGGAAGAAGACAACAAATATATATGAAGTAAAGTATGAACAGAATGAAATTAGGGAATACCGAGTTGGACTGAGTAAGGAAGCGAATCAACTCGGAAATGGGGGCAGGGAGCGAGAGAGAGAAAATATATATGCGATCTCGTGAGTTGCTGCAGAAAGTGGGGGCCATTGCGTGTTGGAAAAGACTGAACAATGAGGAAGAAGAATCCAAAAACGAGAAGGGGCCGGCAAAGTTAGGGGCCCTCCATGCATGTTGTAGAGGGAAGGAGTAAGCACAAGCAGGAAGCAGCGACGTTTGGGGACATGGACTTTGCTCTCTAACGTAGATAGAAACTTTACAGCGATATACCTGCTGTGATCCTTTTTCTTGTTTCCTGATGATCAGCACTACTGCCTTTTCAACTGTGGAGACCGTGAATGTTTTCCATCATCCCGTGAAAATAAATTACGGAAGGCAAATGCACCTTCGACTTCAACTTTTTATATTTAAATCTTTGCTTTCATTTCATTTTGTCGTCTTCATTGTACCATATATGTCACCTTTTACTAGAAATCTGAGGTATGCAATAACTTTCTAAATTTAGTAATATTGTTGAGGTTTGGAAAACTATCCTCGTTCCATCGAAATTAAGAATACCTATAAAAATTATACATATCTTTTTTGTTTGAAAAATTATAAGGAATTAGCTCAGATTACAAGAGAGTATGCTGTTTTCTTTATGGTGAAAATCTGTAGTATTATTAAGTAGTTTTTATGCATTCGATAAAATTTGATATAAATTAATATGGTGAAAAGTTATAAAAAGATTAAGTTTTTATGCATTCGTTTAAATTTGATATAAATTAATTTATTTGGAGGGACACATGGGAGAGATTACTAACAAAATTCAGAAACTCTCTTACAATATTATAAAAAAAAAATTTATGATACACTCCCTTTTTGTGTCATATGACCCAGACCTCCCTAATGCTAATGTTGGTTAAAAAAAAAAAACAACGGAATTTGTAAATTAAAGTAATATTTAAAGAAACAAATTTAACTAGATTGTGCTGTACACGGCTAGTTAATTTTGCCAGCAAAAGATTGTAGGAATATATATTACACAAATTGAATTGTGTACTTCAAACCATGGTGTATTTGGTGCCATTACAGTACCTTATAAATTAATTGGTAATTAATAAGTTAATTTTGATTCATAAATTATAACCTATTTAAAATAACTTATTAAAATATATTTTTTTAATTTTAATTAATTTATCAAACACCATTTTAATTAATTTTTAATTTATTGATTATGTCAATAAATTATAAACTAATTGATTGAATACGTCAAACGCACTCTTAATCCAAGGGTACAAATGGCACAATATTGCTCTGATAGTCCCACTCAACAAGCTCCAACACCTCATTAATCAATATCAGCAATCAAATCTACATATTTCAGAATATTTTTCTCAAACAAATGAACCAAAAAACCAAGCTAGGGTTGCCTAACTTCAGAACGCATGGCCACAATCGGATGAGAACTAGAGCTAATTAATTTGGCCAGTTGTGCTAGTTTTATGAGCTTGTTATAGGAGACGTCAAGTTTTTCAAGTTTGCTGCGGATATTTTAACTTTGAGGCTATCACATATGATTAATATTATCTTTTTCCGTCTACATTATAATATTTACCTATTTGATTTTGTTGTGGGCGCATGTGTAATATTATTTTATTCATTATATCGCATTATATAGTATGCGTGATATAATTTGGGATGGAGAGAGATGAATCATTCAATTATATATATATATATATATATATAAAGAATTCCAACATAACTCAAAACAAAAAGTTTGCAAAAAAAAAAAAAAATGGCAGAAGAAGAAAAATACAATTTAATTTTAAAAATACAGCACTTGCTTTTTTTTATTACAAGATATGTATTCACAAGATGTCAGGACAAAATGGAAATAAAATAAATCCAGAAAATACATGGCATTCTATGCTACACACAAACGATAATTAAGAATCACAAGGATTATTCGAATGAATTTGACGAGTCCATCGAGACCGTTGAATCCATCTATCTCATGACGAAACCCACCGAACTATACTTGACAACAAAAATGTTGGACCCCATTCTCACCTTAAATCCAAATTCATGCACCGTTTCATACCATCGTTCTGGCCACAAAAGCCACAGCTACAACAAGGGACATCCACCTTGTTGCTTCTGTGCTCAAACTCAAGGAGATAGAAGAAGTATCCACTGGAACAGTACTATCTGCAGCACTTCCATCATCATCATTATCAGTTTCATTCGAAGACGATGACTTCTTCTTATCGGATTTCGGTGAATCTCCTTTTGCCGCCGGTGCCGGTGCCTTAGCCTTGGGAAGGACGACGTCAATTGGAAGAAGAACCTTATCCACCTGATAAATAGCAAGCTTGCTGTCTGTGTACACGGTACCGGTAACGGTGGCGTTAACGACTCCGGTGGTCATGCTCACAGTGCTGCCTCCGTAAGTGGTGACGTTAAGTTGAAGTCTTTTGGGGTCATCACCGGCCTGTGTCTGAACAGGGTTGGTGAGAGTATCGAAGTTTGAGACAGCAATGAAGGAAGAGATTGTGTGGAACTGTAAAAGCTCAACTTTTCGCCTGTCATCGAGAGAGTTGAGAAACCCAGCTTTTAGTTTGGAGAAAGCACTGTCATCTGGGGCGAAAATGGTCAAACCGCCAGAACCTGAAGTCATGAGTTAAGTTGGTTGATTAATTGGGTGGTTTTCAGCAGCCGGATAAGGACTGAGAATCTTTTGGCCCTTCTGAGGATTTGGACAATGTCAATTGCGGGAGCTTTTGGGACAATGGGTCTCGGAGCGGCATCCGGTGTGGCGGGGACGAGTGGAACAGTACCCATTCCGGACACAGCAGCAGGCACTGCCGCTGGTGTAGGAGCGGTGGCAGGTGATTGGGGTAATGCTGGTGCCGGGGGAGATGTTGCTGGAGCTTTAGTCGGTGGCAGCTGAGCCGAAGTGGTTGTGATGCAGAAGCTGGTAAAAAGAAGTAGAAAGGCAGCGGAGAGGAGAGTTTTTTGAATTGCCATTTTGGTGTATGAGTACGATTGAAGAAAGCTAGCTGTGGCTGTTGTGAGCAAGGATGAACACTTGGGTCAGTAGCTAGTTGCTGCTGTGTGTTTTTGCTGTGAGGAAAAGGGAGAAACAGGGCTGCCTTTTATAATGGCAATGTGAAAATAATAGGTAAGTTAAGAGGTTTTAGTTTATTTAAGGCTTAGTTTTGAGAATAGATCTCCTTACCTATGATGGGAAGGTTGTGCATGATGGAGATTTGGGAGTGAAACTCAGGTGGGTGGAAGAGGGTACATAAAATGAGATCATTGAGCTGTGATTGTTTTGCTTTCGCATCACAAGTTACTATCACTTGAGATGCATTTTGGTTTTATGCTGGTTGATTACCAAATACTGAGTAGGCAAAATATGACACCGAAATTTATTTCAGTTGGATATATTCTAGGTGAGATGGTTCTATGGTTCCTTCTTGATAATTGGTCAATTATGTCCTTTAATTTGTGGAATATTTCACCTTTTGCAAAAGAAGTTTCTCTAGGGAATCTCTAATTGCATAAGTGCATGTGTTTAGTTTCATTTGGTCCTGAACTATCTTATCATTCATAGTTGATTTTGATTTTGCTTTTTCTAGGTGTCCTCTAAATCAATTCTTCACTTGAAATTAAAATCGGGAAAAGGACAGCTATGGTTAAAGTTTACTTTATTTACTTATGGTTTAAATGTCACGCCTCAACTTAGGATGTAATTGACTTAGGAAGACATTTGGTAGAGATTTCCTATAAGCCTTTTATACACCTATGCACACTTTTATTGAACCTTTAAAAGATAGTAATTGAAAATTTTCGAAAAAAAAATACTTGTAATTTTTCTTCACTTTTGAATCAGGGAAGATTCTAACAAAAATCTGATAAATTTTTTTCTATTTTTCAAATGTTTGTCAAGGTCACAAGCCCTCAATTAAACCTATATATATATATATATATTTACAACAGCCAATGCATAATTTCAAACATTATCTTCAATCTCCACTTACTTGGTTTTTATCTGGATGTTAGGTTGAGGTTGACATTTGTACCATCCAGAAAACAAAATCATATTTAAAAATAGAAAAGAGATGAAATTCATTGAAACTCTGTGAATGAACAATTCACTAGAAACTAATAATAATCAAATCATGTGTTCAAAGGAAGTTGACATATGTACCTACAACATTACTTTGTACATTAAATTCTTGACAATGTGAAAAGGCGTTTTTCATTCTTTAATAAGGTTTTGAAGTTCATTTTGTAAATTTGAAATGATCTTGACAAAAGGGAGTAGGTTTTCCACTCAATCTATTAGAAACCCAACTAGTAATCAATATAGAAATTATATCTTTACAAATTAACTTTTTCATGCCAAAATCATACCCCAAACCATATTTTGTACTTTCTAATGATTCATGTAAATAAGCAGAAAATGGGAAAAGGAAGGTCTAGCTGTACACATGAAGTATAAGAAGTAAGATCATTAAACTAAGATTTGAGGTTTCCAACCATTCATAATAATTGAATATAGGTAAATAATTTTAACAATTTATATGGCACATAAAAATTTAAATAGTTTCACAATAATAATGGGATCCAAAGGAGAGTTCCCATAATTAACCATCTTTATAATATCAGTTCCTTTGCTCTACTTATCCCTCCAACAAGTAAATCCCCCTTATCACCTGTTATGGGTATTTTATGGACTAAGTGAAATGAGCCAGCAAAGGCCTAATGGACTAGATTAAGATAAAAAGTGCAGCCCAATCTAGAGCAAGGTTGCTAAAACCACTTAGCAGAATGCACAATGCGAGCTTAAAGCCTCTAGTAGATCAAGATTATAGCGAGCTTCCTCCGACGTAATTGGGAATAGTTAATATCTGACTGACAGTCTGAACACACTTCTAACTTGCAAATCAATTTCCAAAGTCTGACAATGATTTGCCCCATATTTATTAATTGACACCTAGCATTTATTATCTAATGCAGTTGTAATCATAGTTTTACAATGATAAATTACAACTTGTAACCCTGTCCGCTCCTATAAATAGGAGGGGAGTTCATTGTAACAGAGATAAGAAAGATACATGTAGAAACCCCATTGAAATAGAGAGAAAACTGTAAGCATTGTAAAAATTGAGCAGAGAAATAGCTTTCAAACAAATACATTCACCGTGGACGTAAGAGCGATATTGACTTTAGCCAAACCACGATAAAATCCTGTGTGTTTATCTTACTTTTCTTCTTTTTGCTCTCGTTGTTTCTTCATATTTCGCGTCTTATACAGCAGTTTGGGTTCCAGAACCCTCGATTGACTGATTATCAAAATCGACCGTCAACATCACCTTAACAATGGTATGGCCACTTTAGTATTCCAAGTACACTTGAGGGTTTTTCTAGGGAAAATCTCTAGGGATCCAGCTTTATCAAAGTGTTTCAAATCAATAGGTATACTTTTTCCTTTCATAAACGATATTCTTTCATAAGGACCATAAATGCAGAAATTAATGTCAATTCACATAAATCCATTTGATAATTCAATTTTGTAAGTATAATAGGAATTTCATATGTCCATCCATAAAACAAGTATATCAAAGTCTACTGCATGTACGTGTAGGAATAGCATTCCATATTCAAACATCTTCTTTTTTTTACTTTCCAAATCATGTCTAAAGAAAAGTCCAAATAACTTATGAAGAAGCATAAGATAGGTTTTAAGTTAGCAAATCAAAAGATAACTCTTTATATGTTATATAGAATTGAAAGAGCAAACTATCTACTAAAAAATTCTAAGCTCATTGAGTTTAGTTGGAAGCTTTCATGTTTGTTGGTCCAAATCCTCAATCATGTTTTTTCATTTCAAGGTTTGGGTGGCCCGTCCTTGGAATTCAGGAGCTTACAAAGCTAGATATATATAAAATCGTATTTTCAATTTTACATTACAACATATATACTATTCCTAACTTAGCTCAAAACTAAAATACATTGATCATAGCTCTTGTCCCATTGCTTAACACTTTATTAAAAGAAAGGACACTAACAAAAGAACCTATAATTTCATTTGCTTGGCTTTAAAACTAATTGGGCAAAACCAGCCCAGCTCTAGTAGAAGTTCTAGTTATAATTTGCCTACTAGAAGTCTTCAATTTACCCCCAAACCCACCTAAGATTAAGAGGATATTAATATAGCTTCAAAATTACCTTGAGAATAATCCCACAATATGTTTAAATCTCATGAACCGTAGTGATTCTCATTTTCCCCTTCCTAAATTAATTATCCTAAAACAATTAACCTTACTCAGTTAACTAATTCTATTTCCCAAAAAATCACAATCTAATATAATTTATTAAATCCTAACAAAATTCATTAGTAATTGTAATATAACATCATTGAATGAAATTCTCTATGATACTTGCTTTAATTTTGACTGAAATTACTTGACTCTTTAAAAACACAAATTCTAAGACTTAATTTTGTTAAAGATTACAGACAACTAACCCTCAAATTTCAACAAGCAAACATTCTACACCTAACATTTAAAATAAGAGCACAATTGAAGAAAAGGAAATTTCAGGTACTAGAGAAACTAGAATCGGTCAGTCCTGATTGCCCACAAGTATGATCACATATGCTACATCTCAGAATGGAGGGAAAAGCTCCTTTATGGTAACTGACACTGACCCACGACGAACAAGCCTGGTCATGGATTTGATTCAGTTGACAAACTTCAACTAGGTGATGGGAACATGGGAGATTTGATTTGGGGTTGTTTTGCAGATGCAATTCAAACCAAAACAGGAGATTGAGATAGACGACAGGCTATCTAACAATTGAAGGCTAGTGGCTCGACGCGGCCTCCTGCGGTCACTGGAAGATGATTTTTGGTGAGTTGGGCAATGTGAAGCAGTGGCTTTACTCTGCGTGGAATGTTAAGCCAGCTTCCCCAAGAGCAGGAGGGAAAAGAAGTTGGTTGTCGGCGTGATGAGTGGCCGAAGCTACGGCTAGATTGGAGAGAGCGATGGTAACTCTGCTGTACTTAAATGTTGCTGGGGTGATGAAGAAATAAAGGGGACTAGAGTTGAGAAAGAAAGGGATTTGGGGATTTTTGGGGAAAAATTAGCTAAATAAGAAGAAATTAAATGGTTGGGAGATGATGTTGTGTAATAAAAGAGTGTTATTTTAAATTAGTTTAAGCTTAAGATAGTATAATAAAACCATCTAGCTTAATTTAGTTCATAAACATAATACTTATATTTTAAAAACAAGTATCTAAATAGTGCATATTAAGTACCCAAAACAAATATGCCATTAGTTAAATACTCTTCCATTAAATTTAAAGTTTAATTTAATGACTCCTACTAGTTTGAAACTAAAGCACAAGTAATACCAATTAATTGACCAACTTACTAATAATAATAAATAAGCATATGTTAAACTTTCAAAATTTGGTAAAAATCCAACTAATCAAAGTTTTAATATCATATATTAAACTTAGGTCTTAAATCCTGCCTTAATGTAGACCAAGTATTTAGTTAATAGTTAAATTAAAAGATAATTTAAACTTTTAAGTCAATTATACATATCAAATCATCCATTTATTATGCCACAATATTTTATTATCAAAACTACGATTTGTCTAACATATAATACATAATTTATGATTTTGATAAAGTTTTTTAAACACATTTTTTTTCTCAGAGTTCTAATTGAATACAATGCCACACTATTAAATTAAACAAAATTTACATTTAATCATTTAATAACCCAAATATTCTTTAAATAGTCAAAAGTAAGAATAACTAGTCTCCTTAAATTAAAGCAAATGGGAACGGAAATAGTTTGAGTCTTACATTAAAGTATCGAAATTAATCCACATGTGATTTGTTCCGTTAACATTTTGCTTATTTGTAATAATCTTCCATAAAAAACTATTAGAAATTTGCACAGTTTTGTCATATGACTTTTTTTCTTGTCTCATTAAAACTACAAATTTAAAGCAAGAGTGGAAAGTTATGGTGAGTAGGTTTTCATGACTAGACTACTCAATATGTGAAGCATCATTTCAAATGAAAGCCAAAATTTAATGATATTTTATTAAACCTACCATTCACATAATTTTTAGTTATTAATTTTGTGACTTTAACAAGAGACAAAAAAGATTACAGATAAAAGTATGTGAATTTTATTTATTTTTTAATTTAAAAATAGTTGAGGTGAATAAAGTGCTAATATAGCAACTCAGAGATAGATCAATTTTAACATTTGAAATTATAAGTAAATAAAGTAAATTTGAATTATACCACAAATAGATAAATTATTTTGATTTCATAAAATTGCAGTGAAATTTATAAAAAGTTATACAAGGATTGAATGTAACCTTGAGTCGTCTGATTTGCATTGATAACAATTTATAGTTACAATTACCTGATGAAATCAAAATCATGGATAAGAATCCTAACTAAATACAATCATATGCTATTTAACTAAATATCCAAATTTTTGAAATAAATTTGAGCAAACTTTTAAACATTTGAATTTCTCCAATATCCAAGGCCCTAAAAGATGTGGCCACCATTGGTCCCTAGTCTTTCTTGTAAATTTAGCATGATTGGCACATGAAAGGGGTTCCGTAAATAAGTCTACAAGTTGACTGGAAGAAGCAGTGTGGACCACCTAAAGAAACTTGTAGGAGACTTGTTCACATACATAGTGATAACCTATGCTAATGTAATTCATGTATGAGTGGAAGACTGGATTTGTGGCCACATAAGTAACACCAACATTGTCATGATGGCATTTAAGCTATAACGCTACTGTGAATTTGTGTGCGAGAACATGAGTGGGAATAGAAGAAAGAATTAAAAAAATTGTTGATTGTAAATTGTGGTCGCGAGGGAGAGAAGGAAAGCAATAAGGAGATGGGTCAATAATGAGCTATATTGCACTTAATAGATCTATTGCATTTTAGCTAAACTCAAGTCTATTTATATACTTGTTCACCGACTATCTAGTGCCAACAAAGATCTAATTTTCTTAAAGCAAAAAGGAGAATGGTCAATGATGAGCTATATTGCACTTGATAAATCTACTACATTTAAGCTGATCTCAAGTCTATTTATTTACTTGTTCACGGACTATCTTAGTGTCTAAAAAGATCTAATTTTCTTATCAAGCTATCAGAATTTTCCAGATTTCACTAACTCTTGTTTCTAGACTCTAGGCTTCTTTATAACTCTATCTTTCTTATGGCCAACAAGTAATTTTTCATTTGTTTTAGTTTTTTCTAGATTACATTTTAAACGCCCCGTAATCTTGAAAAATTATAAACTCTAATCGATTGCTTGTTTGGATAGAAATTGAGAGGAAAGAAAAATGTGATAGAAAAAATGTAAGGAAAATACTATTTACACCTATTTGAATGTGCAAAGAAAATGAGGAAGAAAAGAAATCCTATGGAAAATTTGTTATGGGTCATAGTGGAAATTTTTCTCATTAACTTTGGGTAGAAAATGGATGGAAAGTTACTATTGTTGTATTCCTAGCCTAATGAAAGCTGTCCGACACAGTGTCTCTGGCATGGTGCTTACCAAAAGTGAGCCCTTCTCTTCCACTCTTATTGTTATTCTTCGATCCAAGTTCAATGGCAAAAGATCCACTCGTTACTAGCATTGCAGGTATTATGTTGAACTAGGTAGTCTCTTTCTATATTGCTATGCTTCAGATTTTCCACAAAACTCCAGTTCTTCACACCACTATCAATCTCAATCTGGTTTGTTTATACTTGCCTTTTTTTAAGATTATTTTGCATTTTTTCGATTTTTGGTGTCTGCTTCTTGAGGTTTTGTGGAAAATTTGAAAGATTTATGGTTTTATTGTTTATGAAATGATTGGAGTGTAATCGATGTTATTACAGATCTTTATTTTGGAGGCTAGATGATGATTTGAGGGTGGAGTTTCTATGTCCTTTCTATGTTAAGGATTACGATGTCATTGAGTTTTGCTGCCACAATGAAGAGGAGTATCCTATAGAAGCCAAAAATGAGGTATGCATTTTTTTTAATTCATTCCCAATTTCGAGTGTTCGAGTTTGTTGTACTAAATGGAGGATTTAAATATTTTTTCCTTTCCCTTTAAAGCTTACAATTTGAGGTTCTTTCATGGGTCTATTGTTTTATAATATTCTCTATACTTTTAGCAATGACTATTTTAGCTTTTGCATCAACAAATTGTACCATATAGAATTTTAGTTGTTATCCTTAGATCATTTGTGTGTGTTTGTTTGGATTAAGTTAATGGTCTTGTATGATTAGGAGTTTAGGATAAACTGTTGTCAAGCAAAAGAAGATTGTGGGTGTATGCCTGGAAAAATTTCTCCCCTCTCTAGAAAAAACTAATAGAATGAGATATTTAAAGACTTGAGTTTCATTTTAATAAAGAATAGAAATGTAACTACATTGAGAAGAATAAGATTAAGTGGATATTATGCTTGGAAGATGCTGATGCTTTGTAACACCATCTTTTTTTTTTTATCTTTTGGAAAGAGTAAATCTTTTGGGACTAACTGCTAAGAAATGAACTTTTAGATAAGCAAGATGAGTTTAAATTAGTCCTTTTATAGTGAGGAAGACTACTAGTAGAAAAAGGAAGCATACTTGAGAATGTGAGAAGATACACTGTGGTTGTATTTTTAAATTGCATTTTTTTTTTACTAATGCTAGTTTCATGCACTAAGTTGGGAGCTTTTCCTCAATAGGATGAAAGTTTTTTTTGTCTATTATCTGTGTATATTCTTATATATAACTTTTTATAGAAAATGCTATTACCATTTTTTTGGTATTTGTCTTTTAACTATGATATGTTGTTTCCATGGTTTTCTTTTTACGTGTGTCTAGTTTGTGGGAAGAAGGTGGTAATGGATCTTATTGGCCATCTTACCATGCAACATGCAAACTTTTTAAAGATATTGATTTTGTTAGTTTGATTTGTTTTGATATTAATTTTTCTTCTTATTATCCATTTGTTTAAAATATGATGTTCATTATACACCCAATAGTTTGGTTAATGTTGATCTATAATTGTATTCATATATTCTTAAGAAATGATATGTTTGGAAAAAAAATTGTGGATAAAGGCTTTAGGATGCTTCAAATGTTTTTGAGAGGTATTTGAAATTGTTCTGACCACAATGGAGTATACAATTTTCCTACATATATTATGGAGATTTGGAATTAAGTCAACATGAGCACGATTTTGTGGGAAAATTAAAATTTTAATGTGTACATCATCTCATCCACCCTCTTTTTTTGAAAGGTATAAAAATAAAACTCTCAATATTTTATGATAAAATTTATGTCTAATTCTTGTGGATAATTAACTTCTTATAGAGTATTATCTATATGAACAAATAATATAATTAATTATATGTAGTTTGTTACTTTAGTAATTTTTGCATTCTCACTATCTTCTGTTGGCTCCTTGTTGATCCTGTTCTTTTATGCATGATTTCTATCTGCTTGATGTGTTTTTTTCCTCTTTTATGTGTGGTTACATTGCATCATATTGTTTCAAGCTTTGTAGTTTTAATTTTTTTTCTTCTCAGGTGCAATTTAGCCAAATGGTTTAAGACTTTAGATTGCCTAGTTCTAGTTTCTATAATTATGCTTGAGTGTTTGCCTTTGTTCCTTAACTAGAGATTACATTGAGCACAAGATGAGGTTGAGGAAAGGAGCTTTTAATTCAACATTTTCTATATTAAGAAGAGAGTTGAGAGCAAGAACTTTGCAATCCCTTTTTAAAGGTTCTTCATATTTAGGATCCTCTAATTTTGAGGTTGATCCTCTATTGTCATCCTTTATTTATAATCCAAAAGTTGCTGATGAACTTGAGAATTCACAATCTTACCCTTCAGTTGAAGCTACCTTAGCAAAGGGAATCTTCAGAGAAAACTTTTTGGAAAGGTAGGAATTCTATTACTATTGTTTAATTAAGCTATCCTAGTTTGAAAAATGAATGGTTAATTTCTAGGTTTATATTCAGAAGCATATGGTTTAGAAGTTTGGTATTGGATGCCTATGTAAGTGTTATCCTCTATATTGGTTAAATTTATGGTATTTCATGTGGCTAGGATGAACAATGAAACTTGATAATTGACGAGCATATTAGCCTTGGTTTCATGTTAGACATTTTGGCTGTAGAATGATCATTCCATGTTGTTGTCTTGCCACCACATGGCTGTTTCTTCATTTATATCTCTTAGCACTTGTCCAAACCTCCTATTATTGTCTGACAATAGTGTATGGTTACAAAAAAACCCAAGAGTCACTGCTGTTGGACAAGGATAAAGTTGAGAAGGCTTGGAGGATAAAATTGTCAATGAAAGTGAAAATAGTTTTCTTTCCTCTCACTTTTCTGGTGAAACAAGCAAAGGAAAATTTTTTTTCCCTTTTCTTTTCTCTTATTTTCTATCTAAGCAAGCAACAAACTACAAGTTCTTTTCTTCTTATTTTTTTTCCTCTCATTTTCTTCCTTCCATTTTCTTTTCTCTATTTTTCCCTCCTTCTAAGTAGAGGGTAAGCATATTTCTTAACTTGTTAAATTCTCATTGGAACTGGTTTTATGAAAATATCTACAAGTTATTCTCTAGTCTTAGAAAATTCAAATTTGATCTCTCCCTTCTCCACAAGCTCTTGAATAAAGCGATGTCAACTCTCGATGTGCTTTGTGTGACTATAAAATATTGGACTCTTTGTCATTACTATTGTAGACATGTTGTCACAATAAATTTTTGTTGGTGTGCTTTGTTGCAAATCCTATAAATTCTTTTGAGCCAAACAACTTTTGCTATTGCACTTGTTCCTACATGTATTCCACTTCAGTTGATGAAAGTGATACTATCTTCTATTTTTTTTAATGCACATGAGATTACTTTAGATCCCAGGAGAAACATGTATCCACTTATGCTCTTGCGATCATTGACACACCAGCCCAATCACTATCTGTGTAGCTAATTAAATTTGAATTATCTTTTGATTTATACAAGATACCAAACGTCTTTGTACCCTTGACATATCTTAAATTTCTCTTTGAAGCGGTGAAATGTGACTTGTTAGGCTTGTTCATGTATCTGGAAATAGTACTAACTATATGCATTATATTTGGTTTTATGTTTATGAGATAAACCAATGAACTAACTAGGCTTCGATAAATTGTCTCATCAACTTTTTCTTTTCCATTCTATTTTGTTAGCTTTTCGTTCAACACCATCAGTGTTGCTAGTGGCTTGCAATCCTTCATGTGAAATTTCTTTAGCAAATTATATGTGTATCTCTCTTACGAGATGAATATTTGTTTGAGCCTTTGTTTGACTTGAATTCCAAGAAAATATTTCATAAGACTAAAATCATGTCACGACCCAAAACCCTAGTCATGACTGATGTGAATATCAACCCTTTTATTGATAATCATAAGCCTTTTATCACTTATTCCCTTTTACACTTTGCTTGGATGAAGGAAAAGAAAGGAAAGGAAAGGAAAGGAAAGGAAGGAAAGGGAAAGGAAAGGAAAGGAAAGGAAAGGAAAGGAAAATGGAAGGAATGGAAGATGATTTTCCATTGATTGGTTGGGTGAAAATGGAGTGAAAAGGAAATGAAAGGAAATGTAATAAAAAATTTATTAAAAAATAAAAATAAAAATATAAAATTATAAGATTACATAATACATGATTAAAATATATAAATATTATACTTAACTTATTATTATAAGTACATGCTATTG
>JANHAO010001622.1:0-32163 GCA_026873985.1 Saraca asoca
GTGGCCTAAAAGGTAGTGGTTAGGTATATCACAAATCATGTAGAGGGATGTGGGTGATCTAGATGGGATTTTGTCCCTCCTATTTTGGAGGAGTAATATCCATGGGCCCCATGATTGAGTGAGATTAAGAAATACATGGCCGTGCTCAAATGGATCAATATGTGATATTGATTCATTAGTTTTTTAATTAGTCACTCAGGGATCAAGAAACATACATTGAATTATTAAGAGGATGACATATTCCATGCCTCGAGTTCAATCTGGATATTCATACAAAAGGGACTAAGATACATGGAATATTGGTCATTGTTTAGGTATGTCGAATCACTGACATTCTTATTACTTGGGTGGCAGTGATGTATTGCTAGATACCACTCACTGTTTATGATCTAAAATTAGATTATTTTTGGTATCATTGCCAATGTAATAAGAACATATAGGGTCACACATAAATAGTATGACAAAATTGGAATTAATGTAATACAATTAGGATTCTTAATTGGATTAAGAGATCCTTAAAATATAGTCCAATATAATATAATATTGGATTTTATTACATTGGGCTTTCTTAATGTTATATTACATTGGGCTTAATTGTTGACATTAGTTAGACTAAGTCAATAATTTAAGCCCATAAGTCTTTCCACACTTTCTATTGGACGAGGACTCTCAGTTGGGCTAAGACTAAGACTTTCAGTTGGATTGGGCCTAGGTCTTTTCTCACTAAACCCTAGTGTTATAAAGATAACATTTAAGGGATTAGTGAGTAACTAGCCGAATTGAAAAAAAAAACATAATTTTTTAGAAAAACCATCGAGAGATCTTAGGAAGAGAGAGAGCCGTCTTCTAGTAGAGATACAATGAGAGAGGCTATTCTATCCTATAGATGAGAGTTTTTGTCTTGCTCATGTGTGGATACCATAGAGATATAGATTTGTTAAATCTGTGTTGGTGATTTCTGCATCCAGCCGTAGCATCCCATCCAACCGCAGTATCATAGGAGATGAAGATTCATCAATTTGTGTAGCTAACTTCTGGATCAAACTACAACACCTTAAGGAGACTAAAACCTGTGTTGTTGTATTTTGCATTAAACGCAATGTAATAAGGTATTATCTAAACTAACTAGTTTATATTTTGTGCATGGATCCTTGGTAGGTTTCAAAAAAATTTTAATTTTTCCATTGTGCTTGTTGCATCAAAACCCAACAATCCTAAACAAAATCACAATATCCTTGCATCCCAGGCCCAAGGCTTGGTTGATGCTCTTTTTGCCACCTCTTCATGAGCCACTCACCTTGAACCACCAACAGTCAGCTTTCACTTGCTTACCCTCTGTTTCTTGGTAGGGGGCTAGATGAGCTCGCAGCTCTAACCACCTCAGTCACTTCATGAAGAGGGGTTGGAATTGGCACTAGAAGAGGCACCACAATCATCTTAGAAAGAGATAGATTTGGATCAATAAGAGCTATCGCGGTAACAGAACCAGAAGGCGTCACAGCAACCTTGAGCTCCTCAGACTCATTGGAGGGTGGGTTTAGGAAAAGAAGCTTCACCATTTCTTCATAATCTTCAAAGCGAGCCAGACCAATTTCCTTCACTCGACGAGCCCGATCTCTTTGGTAAGCTTGACATTTAACGATGGAGCTAAACCACAAGCTCAAAGGAGGTCATCATCAAACTTCAAATCACTTTATAGACCACTGATAGTAGTGAAACAACATAACACCTTAGACTCCTTAGCTTCAAGTGATGGTTTTACTTTGCTAGCCTTAGCTGCAAAATAAGACAAAGTGTTAGAAATCAAATGCAAAATCACTAAGAGCTCGCATGATCATAGCTTGCTTACTCGGTGTCAAAATAAAGTCAAAATCATGAAGGGAATGCAAGGATGGGGACAAGATGTAGAACCAATGGATCTTATACTGGCCAACATTCAATTTACCCTTAGCCTCTCCCCGAGGTAGAGCCCCTTTAAACTCGAAATTCTGAACTGAAAGATAATAGATCCTGTTTAGGCAGCTCATACTTCTCATGCTAGAAAGATGGCATAAAACCTTCATGGACAGGGGAGGAAGGTCACTCCTCAGATACATGAGTGCCAAAGAAATAAGTTAGGTATAAGAGTTCAGAGTCAGCTGGGTAGGAGAAAGCTTTAGTTTATTTAATAGGTTAATGATAAAGGGATGAACTAGGAATCTAAGTCTAGCATTAAGGTGATAAGGGCTGATCGCGATGAACCCTTGAGGAGGATGAGCTGTGTGGTCATCAAGAAAAGGTGCCATGAGACGATAACTTTTAAGGATATGGAAGCTTTCCACTATGCTCGCAAGCTCATGTAACTCGATGGTTAAAGGATAATGATTGAAAACTGAGTTGTCTGAAGAACCCTCAGTGGTTTGGGGCCTTGCACTAGGCTTGGGATGAGAAAGTGGTCATTTAGCAACCTTGCTGGCCCTAGAAGTCATTCCAGTTAAAGGATACCTTAGTTCCCCATTGATAGCTGAGGATTCGGGTTCAGCACTTCCAATCCGGCGGCCATGGCATTTATGGGCTACCATCTACTTAAAAGATGAAAGAAAAAAGGAATTGGTCAAGCCACTGAAGGAAAACCCTTCCTGAGACAACTACTTAAATGAAATTTCTTGTGTAGCAAACCATAATATACCCCGAGCCAATGGGACAGTCACTAAAAACTACTGGCTAATGAAGCCCAATTGGGTCATTAAATCCCTAAAAGGGAAGAGAATCCAAGCTAGCAATATACAGATTGTCAACTAGCTAACAAAACGTTCAGTAGCAAACTGACAAACATTATCAAACTAGGCAATACCACATTCAGAGACCCATGAAAGCAAAAAAATCGAGAAAGCTTACCATGACAAAGGAGCAAATCAGATCCCAAAGTAATCAAAGAGGAGGAAGATTTCAATCAAAGAATGACTAATACATTGCTATGACAAAACAAGAATCAGTAGAGTCGGGGGACGAGACCAGTAACCATTGCTCAAAAGTCTGAAAGACAAAAGTATTAGTGGACAGAAATGTGAAGGGGATGAACACTTTGTCCTACTTTTATAGCATCGATTTATCAACCGATGGATTTGAAAATTAATCAATTGCCTGATATCTAATGATCCAGAAAAGGTCTTGGGATTTAGCTTTTGTCGAAATGGCAGTCCTAGGAAAATGTGTACATTAAATGAAAATAATGATGATGGGCGCAGATAGAAAGACAAGGCAAAAAATTCAAATGATGACATCATGCTCCCCAGCCATAATCAAGGAGCTGCAACTCCCAGCCTATAAAGCGAACTGAGAGTTAGGGGACTAATGTTATAGGTGGCTTCCAGTATAAGACAAAATAAGATGAATCCAACCAAGAAGGGCCTTGAGTCACTTAGAAATGCTAAGCCTAAAAAAAAGGGAGGTTGGCTCGCTGATCACAAGCATGAGACGTGAGGCAAGCTCAGAAGATAAAAGTCTACGCTCGCTAGGTGGGACTAATCTCGGATTGCTAAGAGGGGTGAGCTACGTCCAAGGTATTCACCTTGCGAGCTTGAGGATTAGCCTGTAGTACCACAAATCACATGAACTATGTCCCAATCAAATGAGCAGCACCTAGTCTCAAGGTACGGCTAAGTCTAATCAGTAGTCAAGAACACATTTCCCTAGCCGACAAACCAACCTCTAGAGGAAGACACCCATCTACAAACCTTATAAAGTAGAATGTAGGTTGTCTGTACGTCAAAGCTATATGATGTAACTAATGTACAAATTGGAAAATTACCATTGTAACCTCCCTTGCTTGTATAAATAAGGATCGGTTCATTGTAAAAGGGGGGACAAAAAGAGAAGAAGGGGAAGATCTATCAAAATACGGAGAGAGAGGCTTGAGGGAAATTTTGTGTATTGTAGCTCTACTTGTCTAAATATTGAGAATCACCACCTTAAAGGCAAATACAATCAATGTGGACGTAGGGCCAAACTGGCTTTAGCCGAACCATAAAAAAAATGCTCCTGGTGTCTGTTTTCCTTCTTCTTCACTCTTTTTCCTATCTGTTCACTCACTCATAGTTCACATTTCAGGTGTTAACTAAGATCTGGGTCCACAAAATCAAATTTTACCGTTAACAACTTGCCAAGGTTGCACCACCTCACTAATTATGAGGTTAGGACGCAAACGAGGCCAAGAGCTAGAGAAATAGCTCATCAAGAAATGAACTGCCCCACTAGAGCTCACCTCGCCATAAGCAAGGTTGGTCTCACTGAATGAAGGCTAACAACGACCTCGAGCCAAGCAGCTTAGCTCGTGAAGACTAGCACAATGCCTAGCCAAAGTCTCAGCAAGATAGGGCACTAGACAAGCTTACGTCGACTCTTAGCCCTACCAGACAAGAAGGGCCCACATGTAGAAAGCCACCTACAAAAGCCAATTTGCAGGAGATTAAATTATCTTGTACATTTAATGTTTGATGTCACTTATTTACAACATGTAAAATTATAATTGTAACCTCCCACCTTTTATAAATAAAAAGGGGAGGATCTTTGTAGAACGGGCTGAATAAGTTGAGACATATATATTGAAACTCTGTAAAAAATTTCTCCAAATCATAGAAAGTGACCATGGACCTAGGGACCAATATTGCCTGGTTTTAGCCTAACCACACTAAAAACATTGTATACCATTGTGGTTCTTCCTCTACACCATCTTTATCATTCTCTTCATTTCTCATTTGCTTAACCTGAAAGTAGTTTAGGGTTCACGAATTGATCTCAGCTGGCTGGAATTCGGAAAAACCAGATTCCACCATCAACAGTTTAGCACTAGAAGGAGGGCCCATCTATTTTCAAATTTCTTGATTTCATCTTTGTATAGCTACAATGGAAAGAGAAAGAATCACCAGGAGTTCAAACACTCCAGTTGATTAGCTTGTAGATGTTCCCACTGCCAAAACTCATCCTTAGCCTACCATTGCCCTTGAAATTGAAGAGGCACAAACACCTCATCAACCATTGCCAGTGCTTGAAAACATGGTGAAAGAGTTGGCTAAAGCTGTTAAAGTGCTGAAACAAGCACAAGCCCAAGGTGCATAAAGGTAAGAGAAAATTATAGTATAGCTCTAGCAGTTATGTGAAGAAACCCAGAAAGAGACTTCCAAGGATTGCAATAGCTAGCAATCTGGGGACTCATAACAAGCTAAGAGTTCTGGCTCATAATTTGAAACGCAGGACCCAATAATGAAAGAAGTTCTTCAAAGGCTAAAATAGCTAGAGAAATGCCCCTAGTCTTAAAAAGACTAACCTCGCCATAAGGAAAGCTCACCATGCTCTGTGAGATTGAAATGCAGCCCCTTCTATAGAAACTCAAAGTCCCTGCAATCCCATTATATGATGGGAATAGTGATCCCTATGGCCATCTGGATGCATTCAATGTCCATATGGATCTTTAAACAACTGATCCTTTGGTCAAATGTTGCATCTTCCTAGCCATATTAGAAGGTATACCTCGAGAATGGTTCAAAAGCCTCCCAGCTTACAACATCAATAGTTAGGAAAAATGTCAAAGGATATTCATCAACCAGGACCAGGCATTGAAGAGGCAGCTCACACCCCTTTGCCACCTCGCCATGATCTTTCAACGAAGGAATGGATTGTTGAAAGATTACATAACTAGATTCAGGCAAAAGGCCAATTATGTAGAAAATCCCTTAGAGGAGAATATCCTGGTAGTGATCTCCATGGGACTCTGCAAAGATGGAAAGTTGCATAGAAGCTTCTACAAATCCCTAGAGTGAGACCTCATCAAATTTTATGAGTGAGCCACCAAGCAAATCCGATGGGAAGAAACCTTTGGTACGAAGGAACTCAAGCATAAGAGTGAGATGGCCAATGCTCCACAAAGTAAAAAGAGGAGTGAAGAGAATCAGAATAATGACCCTAGTGACTAGCCCATGAAGAGGGCCAAGGATGTGTGACCCCTGCATCAAGGCCGCCATGAAAACTATAGTATCCTGTCTAACATGTAGGATAGGATCTTTGTCGCAGAGTGGGATAAGGAAGACTTTGGAAATCCCAAGCCTTTCTAGACTCCTGGCAAATTTAGGAGCAATAAAGACAAATTTTGCACCTATCATAATGAGAATAGGCATAACACCTTGAAATGTTGGGCTTTAAAGGATGCTATAGAAGATCTCATCAGGAAGGGTCGACTATAGGATTATGTAGTGAGGCCATTAGAACGGCGAGTTCAATATTCTTAGCAAATCGCTGATCGAGAGCAAGAGCCCTCTACTAGAACCATATTTTGATTCTGTAATGTTATACTGAGATTAATATAAGTGTTGAGAATTTATCTGGGCACCCTCAGCAGAACGTCGCACAAAAAGAAAGCTATTCTATATTGATTGATATTATTGTCAGCTAGTTAGCTGAGGTGCAGAGCCACTATTAAACACTTAGAATCTAACAAAGAGTGATGAGCTCACTGAGGTGCAGAGGCACTATTCAACACTCAAAATTCAACAGAGCTATGAACTCGCTAAGGCGTAAGGATGTCAAAATAAACTCGATTACCTGCCCACTGAGCAACAAGGTTGTTGTGGTGCAAGCAATAAAACGCAGCTTTCATGCGACCAAATGATTGTAGCTTGCATGTGATCCCTTTTTCCAGGCACAACTCACATGTGACCTACTTGAATATTATTTATTAACTATAAGGGCATTCAGATGCTAAGATTTATTAACTAAATATGGCTGATTGGTCATTTGAATGTCTTACTCAATTGTGCTTTATAGGAACATGCATTATCATCCCTAATACACAAAGTGACATTTAAGAGTTACAAAGAAAACTCATTCGTTAAAGGCCTCATTCAATGAGGTAAAGTTAAATTAGAAGATAGGAAATATAGAAATAAAAGCATAAAGCCTGCAGCTATCACTTCCACAAGGAAGTAGAGAGTTGACCCCTGAAAGATGAACTCTGGCTGGCTAGAGGATCGACAAGCATGACTACGCCTTAATCTTCTTGTTCTTATAACCCTCTTCAGCCAGTGACTCCTTTCCTAACTCACGCCTAGAGCAACTAAAAAAAACAAGCAGGAGTCTGGTTGGCAAGGCTAAATCTCATGGCAGAACCGTCAGAAGATAATCCTAAATCTGTAGAAGACTCCCCAACAGCCAACCAGAAGAGTTATGTACAGAAGTCACGTGCAACAGGCCATTCATGCCTCCGAATCTCCTGTAGTAGGCCATGCATGCCTGAAAACACTCTATTGGAAGCTGAATTATCAAAAGCATGGGAGGCTTAACCAAAGTTTCCATTAAGCCATTCCATGAAGAAGAAAGAAGTGCTTCTTAGGCTTATAAACTAGTTCAAGTTTAGTAAAGGACTCAAAGGATAATTGATTGTTTTAGATTGAATGATCCAGAGAAAATGAGGTTGCCATGCCAATGGCCATAGATTATGCATAGTAAAAGGTATGGACTAAAGAAAATGAAGTGAAAGAATTAAAGTTTGAAGTGACAGTGCGACAGAGCAAAGACTTTGACTGCTAAGTAAAATTACAACTCCTAGTTCGCAAAGCAAACTAAGAATTAGGGGGCTTATGTTATGGATGAAATCCAATCTCGCATAGCAAATAGGCAGAAGCCTAGTGGAAGCTAAGAACCAGTGAAACAAGTTCAGCTTGCTAAGGTTGCACCACCTCACTAATCACGAGGTCAGGATGGAAATGAAGTCAAGAGCTAGAGAAATAGCTCGTTAAGAAATGAACTGCCCCACTAGAGCTCACCTCGCTAAGAGTGAGGTTGATCTCGCTGAATGAAGGCAAGTAGCAACCCCGAGCCAAGCATCTCATCTCATGTGAATTGGCACATCGCCTAGCCAAAGGCTCAATGAGATAGAGAAGGCTCAGTGAGATAGGGCACCAAACAAGCTTACATTAACTTTTAGCCCTACTAGATAAGAAGGGCCCACCCATAGAAAGCCACCTACAAAAGCTTATTTGTAGGAGATTAAATTGTTTTATACATTTAATGTTTGATCTGACTTATTTACAATATGTAAAATTACAATTGTAACCTCCCACCTTCTATAAATAAAAGGGGGAGGATCCTTGTAGAACGGGCTAAACAAGTTGAGACAGATATATTGAAACTCTGTAAAAAATTTCTCCAAATCAATAGAAAGCTACCATGGACATAGGAACCAGTACCACCTGATTTTAGTCGAACCACACTAAAAACATTGCATGCCATTGTTGCTCTTCCTTTACACCATCTTCATTGTCCTCTTCATTTCTTATTTCCTTAACCTAAAAGCAATTTGGGGTTCAAGAACTGATCTCGGTTGGCTGGAATTTGACAGAATCAGATTCCATCGTCAACAGTTGGAAAATAAATTGGTACAAAGATAGATTTTTGTAGTTTAAATAAAATCAACCTAATACATATTTATGCTATATACTTTAATTAAAGTATTTAGACATAACTTTTAAATCATAATGTTTAAAATTAAGACTTAATTAGAGCATTAAATAGTTAAAATAATTAAAGTATAATTTTAAATATACACTTATAAATTTTATGATTTAATTAAATAAAGTTATAACAACATTAATCAAACTCAAAATATAAATTGTGTTATAAAGTGACCAAAGTAATTAAAATAATATTTTAAATATGTTACTATAATTTTTTAAATTAAATTAAACTCCAATAACTTTTAGTAAAATTTAGGTCAAAAATCATATCATCAAGTAAGCTAAGTGTCTATTCAATGGCTGAAACAAATGATACCTTAAACATTTAAAATAATTATAAATAATTTATTTATTATTCAAAATAAATATTATTAAAACTATATTTTATTTAAAATACATTAAACAACTGATATAGTAAAAAAAATATTGTAAATACACTATCATTAATTCAAAATTTAATGAAACTACAATACTATTTGATAAAACTTACAATTTTTAAATCTTTGATAAAAAATAAACTAGTTAACAAACCAAAACTTCATTCAAAAGAAATAAACAATAATTGCTATAATAATTACTAAGAATAAATTTAGATTTTATTTATTTTTCATAACAATTATCAAAATAATTTAATAAATCAAAATAATTGAAACAAATATTATAAAATTATTTTTTGAATAACATTATTTACTACAATATCTTCATAATTCACTTTACAAATCTCACGCACATATAAATTTCAATTATTACTAAACATCAAAACTTTATATAGTAAAATTTTATAGAAGTTGTTTCAAAAGAAGTTTAGGCATTACATGTGATCAATATAAAGATGTAAAATTTAATATTTGTTACTGTCATACTTCAATAGCATATGGTTTTGCACTTATATAATAGGCATAATTAAAATTTTGGTCTCTCTAATATACAAATTGATCACATTTGGTCCTTCTTAATATAATATTCTATTTTAGTCCTTTAAATATATAAATTGGATCACGTCTTATCCACATTAATAAGTTCAGTAAAATTAAAGACTAAAAATTTTAATTGGCTCAGAAAACTCTAACAAGACCCCAAGTTAATAATCACTAAAAGGAAAAATAGTTGAGTATGTGATATTAATGTCTAAATTAGGGTGATTTGCACGTAATTTGCACATTTTTTGCATTAAAAAACAAGTTAAATGAGTCATGTGATTTGCATGTTTTTTGATGTTATTAGATTAGTTTCACTAATTTTCCTCCCAGTTATTGCCGGCTTGAAGCCTTGTTGAAAATTTGTGTGGCAATTGGGATTTTCTATGTTAAGTTTGAAAAAAGTTGCCAAATTGGACCTAATTTGGTCAATTGGTATATTAAGGAAACCAAAATAGAATATTTCATTTAAGAGGGATTAAATATGACTAGTTTGTTCATAGTGAATTATGAATCTAATATTAACATCTATCCAATTTGTTAGATACAGGTGAGGAACAAAGCACTTAGCATCAAGAATCCGATACGTGCTTTGCCTCTCTAACCCCAGTCAAGCAGAATGGTCGAAAAAGAAAAAGCTGACTATAAATCGGATGGAAGGTAGTAAAAGAGACTCAAAAAAGAAGTATTATTGGCCGAAGGTGGTAGGTCAAGGAAGACACAAAAGGACATCTAAAATTTCTAATGAAAGCAAGACTAAAAGATTTCTAAAACCAAAGACTAATGGGCATCAAAACAAACCCACAAGGACTCTAAAATGAAAGACCCCAAACCCTAAAACACTAAAGAAAAATAAAAGTAGCAAAATGAGGCATATAAGACAAGCCACATTAGAAAAAGAAGATGCTTCGCCATAAAAACATGTAGGTGGTCACTAAATTTTAACAATATTGACCAAAACTTTAAAGATCCTATAATAGGTCTAAATAATCAAAATGGCATAAAAATTTTGGAGTGTGAGAATGGTCAAAATAAGTTTGCTAGTAAAGAAAAGGATGCAAGTGTTACAAATAGTTTGGGTTTATGATTAAACTCCCTATAAAAATTTAAAGAAAACTTGAAGCCTGGTACTTGCCTCATCGGAAGCAGAAAAGTTCATCCAAACTTTTCAAAAGCATGCAAGAAAAGAAGGATTCATAGATGAAGAACATTTTCTTCAAGATTAAATCGTGTATGGTTTATTTGGACTCAACAAGAGTTTTTAATATCAAATGTTTGAGGAAAAAAAAAGAAGAGATCAAATTGCACCCAAAGAAGAAATAATATGTTACTTGTCTTTACATAGTCAACATATCATTTTGTTGATTTATTTTGTGACAAAGTGGAAGATAGGATTCAAGAAAGTTTGCCTAGAATTTTGAACATTGTTAACTCAAATTCTTGAAAGAAATGAAAGTCCCTTTGAAGGAAAAAGTGAAATGGTAAGAATCTATAAGGAAGTAATGGAATTCTTGATTGACAAGTTTATGTCTATGAAGATTGATGGTAGAAGGGAAGGAGGAAAGAACAATAATGGGAGTAGTAATGCATTAGTTCTCTATAATAGAGTTGATGATAAATTATTTCTATATCAAAAGCCAAATATGAAATTATCGGTGAAAGTGGCCATTGATGAGACTTTGAAACTGTTAAAATTATTCATGGAAGGGAAAGAACACAAAGTGAGAAAAATAGGCAATATTAGGATGAGGACAGGAATATGTATTGGGGATGAGCTAATTCTTTCATCTCTCACATGCATCTCATTCTAGGAATGTTTTTACTTTCATTCATGTTAAAGTCAACAACTATATATATGCATTTTGATTAAGGTTAAGAAGAAAAATATGGTTGTGCATTATGTTTCCTTTTTACTAGAGATTCAAATAAAGATTTACATCAATTAGTGCAATTGTATTTTAGCAATTTTGGAAAGTATTGTAATCTTATTGTGATTAGTTTTTGTCTTATTAAATTTTATTATAACTTTCTACAACTGTAATTATATTTTAAATAACCATTTCTTCTTTTTACTATTTAATTCTCAAATTTTGCTATTCTACACTATGACAACAACTTCAAATTATATACACACGCATAGGAATCATTAGTTTAAAGTATTTGACTAACTACTTATTTTGTGGATTGTGTCTTTCTTAAAAGACCAAACATGGTTTATGTTATCATTGAAATAAAATTGTTATTAATTTTTGTTTGTATGATGCATAAACCATTAGGACATGAACAACCCTTTTAATAGCTGATCATCACAAAATTGTACACTTTTACAAGGAATAAATAATTCTTGGTTCAATTATGGATTCTATAGTTGGCTTATTCTTAACTCAAAATGTGTTTTAGCATTTGTCAAGGTAAAATTAATTAATTATATCTATATTTTTCCACAAACATTTATGCATCTCACCTTATTCCATTCCATTATAATTATTAATATTACCCACAACTTTCATCAGCCTAGATACAACGTTTCCAATCCAAAAGACAACTAACCATGAAAGAAGTGACGACAACTTTGAAACTTGTAATAGCCAATAATCAATTGGAATTGATACAAATATTCTTAATCTTACATATGACAAAATCAAAGATGCCATTGTTGATGATTCTTCCAAAGCTACAATTTCTTCTTCTTTATCAAATGTACACAAATCCTCAGAAGGTAGTCTAGCAAGTAACAAGGAAACTGAGAATCACATTAGGAGGATAACAAACCTCTTCCTCTTGGTCTAGTTTATAGTATGAAAAGACAACAATTCCAAAGAAAAATGAAATTGAAGAGGAGAGCAAAGGGAAAGAGGATGAAGAAAAGCAATATTAGACAAGATTGGTAGAAACCTATAGTTGCCATAGACATAGGGATCACATGGATTTTGTTGATTGAGAAGCAATATGGAATGCATCATTAGATATGGTTGCTGAAGCTATTATAGGTTGGCATCACATTATTTCATATAGAAGATAGGAACAAAAAGGTAGTTAATTTGTCAATATTTAAACATCATAATAATAGCTTTTAAGTTATAGTTTGAATGAACTAAACTTTATTATCCAGTCACAGGCTTTCATTATAAAGTTAAAGGAAACACATGAAACTATCGACGCAGAATAGTTAAGAGAAGTTTCTAGATAAAGTAAAGTAAGTCTTATATACTATAGTTATGCTTGTCCTATTACCAAAATAGTTTGTGCTCATGTGCATGTCTTTATCGTACAAAAACTACATAATTTTTGCATAGAAGCATATGTAGCATTATGCTAAATCGATGTTCAAATGCCTCTAGCTTTGATGCATGTCTTTGTTGGACTCTTTAAATAATGAGAACATGCACATAAGCATAAGCCAAAGGTGTATCTAAAGTAATCAAAGATGACCTTACATAATATATCCTTACCTTGAAAGTTATCTTTTTTCTATATTCCTAGAATATTAATGAGTTACTAAAATTAATTGTTTAAACAAACACAAATCATCTTATATTGCAAGGAGTATCTTTTGAACGTATATGGATTGGGATTGAAGAGTATGGAAAGCATACAACTTTTAACACTTCAACAAATTGTTTTTCTTGTAAGATTACATAGAACATATATATAAATTTCTTCCATTGA
Source organism: Saraca asoca (assembly GCA_026873985.1). Classification (NCBI taxonomy): domain Eukaryota; kingdom Viridiplantae; phylum Streptophyta; class Magnoliopsida; order Fabales; family Fabaceae; genus Saraca; species Saraca asoca. The sequence goes on from JANHAO010001622.1 coordinate 13,073, forward strand.
GAATGAATTTATTTATGATTAGAATAAGGGAATCATGTAACATGGTTTAGTTGTATATTCATAGTTTATATAAGTTTTTGCTTTCTAATTGGCTTCCCTTGCTTTAGAAATTAAATTATACATGCATTTTGAGAACAACTCAAATGTTTCCCAACGTGCTAGAATTTGTGAATTAGGCCTAAAGAGAACTAAATATCCAATAACTAAATTAGAAGAATGTTGAATTTAAATTGTATGATTGGTTGTTGTTGGCTAATATTTATGTATGTTGTATATTAGAATAATGTAACCAATAAGTCTAGTATCTTGAAATTAATAAAGTTAGAATTGATAGTTAGGTCACATATATGTAATTAAAATTGGTAAGTGAAGGTTCCGAAAATATAGAATAAAATGATCTTGCCCTTTTTTATGTTTGTAAAAATATGTATTCTTTTGAAATAGATTTGATTCTTTTTGATTTGTAAAGTAGAAGTCTTTAAAGAAAATTATCTTTGGAAGCTTATTGGATAATCAAGAACGTAATTGGAATTACTAATTAGATGTGATATAGGATATCGAATTCAATTAGACAAATAAACTATTTATATGAGAGTGCAGCAGAACAGTTATAACATTAATTCATAAATAGTTAATTGCAGCATAGCAGAGTATAATTTTGTAGCAAAAACTTATTGCAATAGAAATATACTTGCATAGTAAAATTAAATTGCATAATTATAAAGAATAGTAAAGAACAATAAAGAACACTATAATTTTTAAAATGGTTTAACTTCAACTAAAACCACAGTTAAAGTCTACATCCACTGGATCAATCATCAATTGAATGATCACTTTTTATTATTAAATAACAAGAATTTAACTTTGTTGTTCTTCATGTACAAGAATTTAGCTAGGCTTTTGCTAACCTATTATACAAGATTTGACCGAGCTCTTGCTAACCAAGATATAGCAATTCTTTTATCTCATATAGACTATGATCAACCTCATAACCTAGAGATATTCCAAGCATTGAATACACCTTCAACTAGCTGTAATCAATCTCATAACTAAGGAAGATGCAAAGGGAAGATCAATCTCTTCCTTTATATCTCCAATTCCTATCAACTTAGAAATTGCAAAATTAAATCAAGAAATAGGGTAAGCAATATAATATTGAATTTCAGAAAGATATCTCAAATATCTAGTGTGAATTCTCTTCAGTTCTGATTCAAGATCCTTTGAATTGATTAGATATAATGAGGTAGTGATGAATTTGATAAAGCTTTAATATCTTTGTATTTTTTGCACTTGAAGAAATGTGAAAATTATGAAAATTAATTGAGTTTGAAATAAGATTAAGGGTATTTATAGTTGCTATAACGAACTTTCGAAAAATAACTAACTTTTTATCCTTGAATCGATTCGTAGTGGTTACCAACTAATGAATCAATTTGTGAATCGACTTGTCTATGAATATCATAAAGAAGTTCATAACTAAATTGATTCATGAATCAAATCATAGTATTATACAAATAGGTGTTGCATCGATTCATAAAAAATTCCTAACTTTCGGTAAGAAATATTTTTCAAAACTTTTGTTCATGAATCGATTCTAGTAGATTTTTACAAGTTCTTCAATGAATCGATTTGTGAATTGATTCACATAGTAAAAAATAAATTTTATAAAACTTACACTTGTGAAAAATCATTTGAAAACTTTGTTTGAAACATATTTTATTTTAGTTTACTTCAAGTGGTTTATGTCTACCTCAATTTTAGTGTTTTAAGAAACTTACTTGAATCAAATTAGATTAGAATTCATTTACAAAAGATCCTAGAAAAAAAATCAATAAACACTAAATCTAATGTTGGATCTCTTGATATCTTGAATGTTACTTGATCATCTTGTATCTAGAAAATGAACAAACACTCAAAGTACATATTTAGATCGTGCCATTAATTAAAATTATTTTTTAACATCAAAACTAAAGAAGACATGATAGCAAGGCTAATAGTAAGGATATAGGATATGACTACATAGAAATAATGATAAATATGGCCTAGACTCAAAAGGACATAGGAATAGATGAAGTTTCTAGAAGGGCATTTTGGTAATTTTGGCAAAAATGCACAAGTTAGCAAGGTCAAAGATTAGACTAGCCTTGTGGGTAGAACTATTACACGTGGCTGAGAATTAGCTTTATTAAGTTTGGAATACCTAAGTAAACTTGCAAGGATTATTTTTATGAAAATGACCCATGATGGTTAGGATATGGAGAGTTAGGAAGTTTATGTCATCAGAGTAATGTATACATTATAGGGCATACAAAATTATGGTATCATTAAAGGAAATATAAAATAATAGAGCATAATATAGGTTAAAGGCCATACAATCTCATTTTAATCACCTTCTTGATATGTTAGTGTGTAAATGATTATATGTATATATGTGCTTGTTTACTTCATAGGCCAGGTAAGTAATTTAAATGGCATAATCTATGATATGCACTTGAATAAGTTATGAGTCATACTGAGGCTACCTAAAGTAGCATATGTTAATGAAATACAAAGACTTTCAGCCCTAATGTCATGGACATATAGTTCTTCTAGTTGTAGCATTTGACTCATGCTTGCTAACTCTTTTTAGCAAATAAGCTTGCTTTCCAATAAACTTGAGCTACACTTGGATAGATAGTGGGGGAAAACTTTGTCACCTATATAAATAAATCCTATGCACATGTTTAAATATAACATAAGTATGTATCAAAGCAGTTATGCATACCAAGCCTGAAGAACACCACACATAAGTAACCTGTAGTGCACAACAGGGCAATAAACTATTTGAATAGGGAGAGGGACAACACCGTTTTATTAATATATGCCTCATTACATAATTTTGAGTGTGTAAGGTGAATGTAAAGCCACCACACTCTGATCTATAGTTCATGCCATGGTGCCCAACTAGATCGTTGAACATGCCCTTTTAAGAGCATCCTAAGCTAAAGCTCTACTGACAAGTGTAGACATACTTTTTATGAGCTTCAAATGGAATCTAAGCGCCATCTTATATGAAAATGAAGATAAAAAAGCAGGGATCACCATCATGTACTTTTTTACTTGAACTAGACAAGCAATCTATGTAAAAAGATACAAATGCCCCGAAAATGAGAAAAATTAATAAAAATAATACACAAGTGCATTTGCTCCCAAATTTGTACTACACAAGACCACCTCTTCATACTTGATTTTTATGATTGTTCCATATCCTGAGGTTCAATTAGCTATTTGTGTTTGCACTGAAGGTTACAAGGGTCGTGCTTCTAAGTTTCTATAGCCTTAAATTAGGTGAAATAATCCTAGCATCAATATCACAGGAAACATGTGATTAGTCAGACCCAGAAGCATAATCATATGTTGTAGGCTTAATTAACCAAACGTATGATGTGATATGTATCCCATGGTCTTTCAACTAACTTAAGGCCATAGAAGCTTACAAGTGCCACCCTATAACCTTCCACATAAGCATACAATAGCTAATTAAACCTTGTAATATGGGACAATTGTAAAGAACATGTCACTTTTTAGCTCATCAATAGCTTGCAACTCCTGAAAGTCATAAGCATTGGCAAAATGGAAGTTACTACTTGGGAAAAAATAAATTTATGGAAATTTATAAACTTGAAAAGTTAAAGCATATGTCACACTAGAACACACATATAGGGATGAAAATACTATTATGATGATGCCATTCATTATTGGAGTGTTTTGACATTAAAATTGTCATTTATCATAATCCACATAAAATGACTTAATGAGAGACAAGGCTATGTCAAAAGAATTTAGGATATGTTCAATATAATTAAAAAACCTTGTAAGCTTAACACCCCCTCACTCGTAAATATGCAACCAATCTAAGACAAAACCAATTAACCAAACATAATATGAAGCCAATTGACTAAACATCAAGCCAATAATCAAACATAAAACAAATAAAGGAATTCTTTTATTTACATCTCAATTGGTTGAAAATGGGTTTTTTTTTATTGTACTTTAAGTTTAAACAAAGCTTATTTATTGCTATTGATTCATTGTAAATATCATCTTTTTCTTGCTTCCCTCCTTAAATTCCTTCTTGTTTTCATGTATTTTCATATTTTTGTTTATTTATCATGAACCTTTTACCATTTTTTTTATTTCCTTGTTCAATCTATTTGTTGTAGCTTGGGTATTTTTATATTATATGACTTCCTTATGTTTTGTTTACTAATTTTAATGTTTCTTATTAATTTTTTTATCTATATTATTTGTTTGCATGAGTAACTAATTGAACTTAATATTTGTTTATTGGTAGCCATATTTATTCTTTTAAGCTTACATTAATTTGGAAAATGTTTTTTTGTTAGTGAGTAGTTTTGTTATAAATTTCTTATCCAACTCTATTTAACATGCATAGTATATATTGTTTTTCTTATTGTTACACTTATTTGTTTGATAAAAATGCAAGATCATAACTATGTGCTTTTCTACTCATACTGGACAAATAATTTATGCTAAAAGAATACAAATACCCCAAAAATAGAAAAAATAATACACAAGTGCATTTGCTTCCAAATTTGAATCATAGGACCTTTTCTTCATGCTTAACTATTCACCAAATTTTGTCCAAAGCTAAGCATATTTGCCTATTGAATTGGTTCACAAGGCTAACTTATGACATTCTACCCTACTTCAAATGCCAATGCCCTTATTGATGTCTCAATTTGACACAGCTTCCATGAAGGTTTTCTCCTATTGAGGTTGGCTTCTCAAATCTTCATGTAGGTCTTCAGCTTGTTTTGCTCAAGCTTCTCTTTACTACACCATGCTTGTCTTTTTGAGTTAACATTATTTGAGAGAGTTTGATAAATGATACCCTCAACCTGACATAGCTTTTAGGATAGTCACTAGTTTTCTGCTCCTTAGCTCCTCCCTTGACTTCCTTTTGGCTTTGTTTTATTGAATTCACACCATTGAGCATTTGCTTCCTTCGCAACCTTTGGGTAGTTGCCTTTGCAACATTTGCGTCTTAGGCTTTGCTACCTTTGTAGACTTTGTGTTCTACCTTTGTAGACTCTGTTTCATTGTTCTAACATTGTTTCACATGCCATTGTCTCTATAGTTCTCTCATTTGTTGCCTTTGCAACTTTTTCTATCCCACTACTTCACAGCACTTGGGTTGTCACCTCTGCAACTTGTTCTTGCCTCACTACTTTGGTAGCTTATAGGGACACTATCCCTACATAGTCTTAACCTGTTGCCTCTGTAGTATAAGTGTGTGCTACCTCTATAGCTTGTGTGCTTGCTTGGTATTTTGGATCGCTTACTAACAAATTACCCCATATCTAATGTTCTACTCCATCGATGTGAGAGATGTATGTCTCATGCCTTACTTTCGTGCAAGTCTAATTCCTTGCTAACAAAACATGACTTGTTTGCAAGTCCTATCTCTTGCTTACAAATTTGCTTGTATTGGGTTCAATCAATCTATTATACTTCACTATGCCATTTCCACACTCATTCAGATCCTTTAACCCTTTTTGATTTGAAACACTCATGGTATCTTAACCATCATAATTGTAAGGTCCTAAAAAAGGTGACTAAAATGCTGAATATAAATGGATCTTACTCTTTTCTCGTTGGAGAATTTATATACACCTTTGTATTATATTTGGATTCAATGTTGATGTAGCAAATATGATTGTAAATAGCAAGATTAAATGTAAAGTACCGCAAAAGAGCAATTGTACAGTGAAGAATAAAAATCAGAAGACACAAGTTTTTAAAGTACTTCAACTTGAATTGAAACCACCATGCAATTATATTCCACTGATCTTTCTCAACCAAAAGACCTTTTCAATTGAAAACAAAACTATTAAGATTTACTAGGCTCCTGAAATGCCAGTTTACATCAAAACACAAGAGATTGAATAGGCTTCTTGATAACCTAGAAGAATTAGGATAGACTCTTCTAAACCTAAGCAAAAACACAAGAATTGAATAGGCTTTTACTATCCTATACAGATTTCTAAATTCTAGAAATATAAAAGAAACAAAATAAGAAAAGTTAAGAGATACAATACCATAAATTGAGATGAAATCTCAAACAATCTAAGATGAACTCAATTAATCTCTGATCATATCTTAAAAGCTTGATGAAGTAAAGAGAAAACTTGTATATCACTTTTTATTAGATATTTTTGCACTTCAAGTTATAAAGAAAACTGAGAAAATCATTTAAATAATGAAGGCAATTAGGCTATTGTAACTACTGTAACCATCTGTAGTAGAATAACTAACTTTCAGTTATTACATCAATTGTAGCATTAATTACAAATGGTTACAACTAATTAATTAGTGTGGTAATCAAAGTACAGTCTATTATTCACAACTTCTGCATCGACTAGTACATCGAAGTAAGATTTTTGCTCAACCTTTGGTTTAAATCAATTTTGAAAACTGTTCTTTAGAAATCAATGTGAACATTGATGTGTATAGACATTTTTAAAATAGAAATCGATGTTGAAATTGATTTGTGAATAAAATTTTGGTTTCTTCAAAATGATTTTTCTACTTCTTTTAGAAAATATTTGATTGAATCAAAGATTATTTGAAATTCATTTACAAGAGATCCTAAAATGATAAAGTAATTCCTAATTCTAATGTCAATATTCTCGAATCACAATTGTGTATACTTTGAAACTTGTAAAACAAATTAAAGTAAGCAGTAAAGTAAAATATCAAATAATTTGAAAATTTGATTAAAATTATTTTTTAATATCAAAACAAAGGAATATGTGTAGCTTGGGTAACCTAGGCTAATAATCTTCCCCTTTTTTATGTTGACAAACAATTTTAGATTAGTTTCAAAGTAAAATCAATTTTTTTTCTTTTTCTCTTTTTCTCTCTTTCTCTCCCCCTATTTAATTGAAAATAAGACTTATTTAACATCTAAAATTTGTGGGATTTTAAAAATTTTGAATTTTTTTTATAAAAGTTCCATTTCTCCCCCTTTTGGCACATCAAAAAGTAATAATAGAAGTACCAAAAGTGTTGAAAAACATTGATTAGAATTTAGTCTATAATATCAAAAGAATTATATGCATCAAAGTCATGATATTAGAAGTAACAAGATCAATATAACTTCAGTAATATCAACAGATAAAGATATCATAGTTATCAACCTAAAGTTTAAAATCAACATTCATTAGAATAGTAAAGTATCAAACATATCAAAATACAATCCAGAACATAATAAAAACAGTAAAAGTGAAATGTACGTAGATTGGACTAGGGAGTACAAATATCAAACAAGTAAAAACAACTACTCTGGAGACATTTCATCCATTTTCTGCATGTCTGCTTCTTCATCCTGTTGTTGTAGTCTCAATCTAATTTCCTGAACTTGATCATCAAGAGACTTCAATATTTAGTTCATTTGTTTGTCTATTTTATCAAATTTTTCTTCTAAAATTTTCATTCTTTTAGCCATAACATTAAACCAAGAGTCTTGAGATTTTATTATCTTATCAGTTTGGTTTGTCATATGTCAGTGCATTCTTTCAATCAAAGTAGTCATTCTGGCTTCAATTTATGTGGATACTTCAGCTTGTGTAGAGGTTTGACCAGTTGATTGTGTAGGTTGAGGTGTTTCACTGATCCATTTTCCTTGACTATTTTCCTTAAAACCCATCTTATGAAAGTGTGGTATAGTGATTATTGTGATTACATTGATTTTTGATGATAGAATTTCATTAGAAATCTTGATTTATACTTTAACAAAAAATGGTGTCAAGATCATCCTGTACGGTAGAAAACCAATATTAGTTCATTTTGAACATTCACCCATATATTTTAAAAATAGGCACATAAAAAATAGATCATCTTCCATGAGTTGGGTGAAATTTGTGATCGTTGGCACTAAAACTTGCATAATGCAGAATCCTATCTTTAGGAGACATGCTAGTTATTAGCAATCTCTCACTACAATCTTTTAGAGTTGAGTAGGGAAACAACATTTTAATTGCCAGTTCCTTACTACACTCATTGAATGATCCTGTAGTAAGCTTAGGCATAGAATTATCCATACCAAATTCATTTGCAAGAGTTTCAGAATCAATCACAATGTGCTTTTTCATCACATAGCATGACAGTTTACTATCAACATCAGCTAAATTAGCATAGGACATCTTTACTAGCCTAGTATAAGATATTTCTTTAAAAATCAGAAATTTTTCCAACTTATACTTAGCCAATAAATTAAGCAAATGGGTTGTTTTAAATAACTAATCATTAAAACACTTCAGAGGCTCAACTTTTTTATTTTCAATAGCAATGGAAGAAGCATACTCATTTGGTGACATGAAGAATGCTTCTTCTTCATTTAGTTGTGAGGCTCTTACTAGTGATTTGTCATTTCCCTTTGCTGGAATTTTGATCCTTTTAGCCATTATTGATTTGATTGTTGGAAGGAGCAATTTTTCGGTACTTTGGGTTTTGGGTTAGATTTGGGATTTTTTGTTTTTGAAAGGATTTAAGAAATCAATTGGTCAAAGTCATGGGCAATGGTGTTTTTAGTATTTTTGTTAAAGAAATTTGGTAGAAATTTGTTTGGAAATGACGATTTTAGAGATTTTAGAAAGGGGATGTCAAGAGAAATAGGAAGGAGGGGTTGAAGTTACTATAGCAAATGGGTTCAACTTTGATTTCATTATTCATAGTATCACGTCATGAATCGATGTGTGCATTAATGTGAGAAGACAAAGGTCATTAATGCATCGATTTTGGTTTAAATTTGTTCATTGGATATTCATATGCTAATCGATTTTGAAATCAGTGTATGGATGAGTGTTGCTTTTTGCATTGATTATGTAATCAATTTATCCAGTAGTTTATAAAAATTTTAAAATTTTAAGACTTCCTAAAAGTTTGAAAACTAGGATGAATGGAAGCATACATCAATGCTCAAAATTAGAAAAAAAAAAAAGAAGTGCATCAATTGTGACATCAGTGTAATAACTAAAAAAAAAATCTGGATAAATGGAAATCGATTACTAAATTGATTAGAGTGTTCATAGTTTCAGTTTTTCTAAAATGTTTTCCTAAAATTTTAATTGAAAGGCATCTCAAATTACTTAAGGTTTCAAGTTCTTTCCTTGTTCCTGTAAAACAAATTTAGCAATATCTCTGAAGCTTAAGTCAGTACTTGCAGTATACAAATTAAACATGAGGAATAAGTAGATTTATAGAAAATTAAGGGGAGTTTTATCAAAGTCTATTTAACAACTTTCATTCTCCATCAAAAGTAACTTTCTTTTCTCTCACATGTACATGTAAAAGCTAAAATCAAATTTGCATGGCTCGCACCCAATAAGATATGGGTCCAAGCTTGTTAGTAGATAAAGTAAAAAACTTTCTTAACAACAGATGATTTTGGTAACCTTACCAATTTTTCATTTGGCTTTAAAAGATATCTACCATTCTTAAATAGGCAATCTCTAATATAATGTCCCTTATGGTTACAGTAATAGCAAGTAATATAAGCAGGGTTCCATCTCTTAGATCTTCTAAACTGCTGTTAATATCCTAAACCATTTTTGTTTTTGACATTTTTATGCTTTTCAAGCATGTCATTCAATTTTTCATTACTGTCAGCAAAGTTTTGTAGCATCTTATTCAATCTCTCTATTTCCCATTTATAAGAATTACAATGCTCACATACTTTATTTTCACTGACTAATCTTTCAGTTAATACATTTAAATCAGCATTTTCTTTTTCAAGAATCAGTTTTTCATTTTGATTTTTTAATTTCTTTATTTCCTTATTGGCTTTGGTAAGTGGTTTGTAGATCTTTTCATATAAATCATCTATTTGATTACTTGAATCACTTGTAGAATCACTAACATAAGAATCACAATAAGATAGAGGATACTGCAGAACCTGTAAATCTTCATTATGCTTGGCCATTAGACAATGTTCCTCTTTTTCTTTATGCTTAGCTACAAGTCTGCAACCAGAGGTAGTTTCAACCATATCTAACATTTCTTTTCCTATTTTACATCTTGAAATCTTAAAAAATTCATCAGCAGATAAGGTACTAACAGCAATCCATTTTAGTTTAAAGGTAAGAAAATGTTTTCTTTCCTTTTCATCAGTGCACAACAATTTAGAGTTTTGTTTGAAAATTCCATTCACAATGATTGTAGGATATTCATATCCAGTTTTTAGTATTTCTAACATATTAATATCTAGAGCTTCAATAAAGATTTTGAATTTAAATTTCCAAAAATCAAAAAGAGGTGGATTATTTAAGGACGAGCAATTTGAGAAAATAGCTAAAATTGAATCCATATCTTAATCAAACAAAGGAGTATCAAGAGCCAAAGCTTTGATACTAACTATCAGGTCCCTAAAAAAGGTGACTAAAATGTGGAATATAAATAGATCTTGCCCTTTTCTCATTGGAGAATTTATATACACCTTTGTATTATATTTGGATTCAATATTGATGTAGTAAATATGATTGTGAATAGCAAGATTAAATGTAAAGTACCACAAAATAGCAATTGTGTAGTGAAGAATAAAAATTAGAAGATACAAATTTTTAAAGTGGTTTAACTTGAATTAAAACAATAATTCAAGTATACTCCACTTAATCTTTCTCAACCGAAAGACCTTTTCAATTGCAAACAAAACTATCAGGATTTACCAGGCTCTTGAAATGTCAGTTTACATCAAAACATAAGAAATTAAACAGGCTTCTTGCTAACCTAGAAGAATTAGGATAGGCTCTTCTAAACCTAAACCAAAACACAAGAATTGAACAGGCTCTTACTAACCTATACAAATTTCTAAATTCCTAGAAATATAAAAGAAACAAAATAAGAAAAGTTAAGAAATACAATACCACAATTTGAGATGAAATCTTAAACAATCTAAGATGAACTCAATTAATCTCTAATCAGATCTTAAAAGCTTGATGAAGTAAAGAGAAAACTTGTATATCACTTTTTATTAGATATTTTTACACTTCAAGTTATGAAGAAAACTGAGAAAATCATTTAAATAATGAAGACAGTTAGGTTGTTGTAACTATTGTAATTGTTTATAATTGAACAACTAACTTTCAGTTATTGCATCAATTGTAGCATCAATTACAAATGGTTACAACTAATTAATCGGTGTGGCAATCGAAGTATAATCTATTATTCATAGCTTTTGCATCAATTATTGCATTGGAGTAAGATTTTTGCTCAACCTTTGGTTTGAATCAATTTTAAAAACTGTTCTTAAGAAATCGACGTGAACATCGATGAACATCGATGTGTATAGACATTTTTAAAATAGAAATCGATGTTGAAATCGATTTGTGAAGTGAAAAATAGTTTTATAAAATTCTATTTTCTTCAAATGGTTTTTCTACTTGATTTAGAAAATATTTGATTGAATCAAAGATTATTTGAAATTCATTTACAAGAGATCCTAAAATGACAAAGTAATTCCTTATTCTAATGTTAATCTTCTTGAATCACAATTGTGTATACTTTGAAACCTATAAAACAAATTAAAGTAAGCAATAAAGTAAAATATCAAATAATTTGAAATTTTGATTAAAATTGTTTTTCAATATCAAAACTAAGGAATATGTGTAGCTTGGGTAACCTAGGCTAACAACAATGTTTTTAGAGTTAATGCTATGAAGCATCAAGGAACTCATAGCCCTTTCTAAGTTTGCACACTTAAGTGCTATGTCTTTGAAATTGATACTTGCTTGTCTCCCACTACCTTTATAGCCACTCGTATATATCTTGGCCCTCTTAGCCATTTCTTCAATGATCAATGCCCTATCTCTCAACACCTCTCAAGAGACATACTTCAATGTCTAGGCCCTCATAGCCTAGCCTGAACACATCCTTTTGATTGCTCATTTTTTGAGTGCATCCTCTTGATATCTTTTTCTTTGAATGCATCCTCTTGATGGCTTCCCCACATTAATGGTTTGATGGAGGTTAAGCACAAAGTGTCCTCCACTCTAGCTCTAGCTTTACTTTGCTTGTGCATGAGCAACTATGACCCTATAATCATAGCCTAGTCTAAGCACATCCTTTTGATGGCTCCTTCTTCAAGTGCATTTTCTTGATGATTCATTCTTTGAATGGATCCTCTTGATGGCACCCCCACATCAATAGTTTGATGGGGGTTGAGCATAGAGTATCCTCCACTTTAGCTCTAGCTTCACTTTGCTTGTGCATGAGAAACTATGACCTTATAATTATTGTTGCAAAGTTTGTCTTATGAGTATGTAGTGCTGGCCTGTTATGCCTCGAGTCATTGTTGGTACTCTGCCACACAACTATGCATTGCTAGCTCACTATATCATATATCATTACCACTTGTCATACAACTATGATGTGCTAGCTCCTCTAGCATTTTATCTCGAATCTTGTATCGATCCCTCATCAACTATTTCTTTCCCCTATGGATTTACTCTTTTGAGTGGGAATCATATCCTTTGACACAATTTTGGACTCCTCTAATCATATTAGTGCACTCAATATATCTCTTTAAATATGTCATCTTGTAAGATGAGTCAATTTTCTATTGTGGCCATGCATTTTAGAATGACCATGGCTTCACCCCTTAGGCTTCTCTAATAGGTCATATGTCCCTCAGGTACATGATCAATCCTTCTTGGCAAGACCAAGGTCTCCCTTGGGGCTTTCTCCTACTAGATAAGCCGTCAATTCATTCAACCTTATGGATGGTTTTGCATTCCTTTAAATACTACTATGAAAGAGCACAAAATCAATGTCCTATGTTGTACAACAAGCCATCAGCTTCTTCACACACTTGCACACAATGCACCATTTATGTTCCTTTTAATGCCATATCTCACACACTAGCCTTTGAGTTGCCCCAACCGTTTGCTACCCTCTCAATCAAGTCCTTAGCAACATCTTTTTCCTATTTCAATGAGTTTCTACTTCACACACAAGCCTTATATGTTTTCAACAAGCCAAATCCACCAACTGTAGCTTGCTCAATCTACTCTTTCTAGCACTACTGAGCTTTTATACCAATTGTCATAGGTTGGTAGCTCTTCTAACAGTACTATGTAGTGTATAATACTAACTCTTGGTTAACATGCTAACCTTCCAAGAAACTCAAGCCACACTTAGATAAATAATGGGGTAAAATAGATTTTGATCTCCCACACAATGAAATCCTATGTGCAATATATTCGTAGGAAAACATGAGGTATAGTCAAAGAATCTACACATATAGAGTCTCAAAGAATGCATGTATAAGTAGCCTCTAATGTACATCGAGAAGGGATTTTTTTTAAAATAAGAATAAGGATAACTCTGTTTGATTAATATATGCCTCATTACACAGTTTTGAGTATGCAAGTGGGTCTCTAAGCCACCATGCTCTAATCCTTAGCCTATGCCACAATGCCTACTCGAGTCTTCAGACATGCCCTTTTAAAGAGCATTCTAAGCTAAAGCCCTAATGGCACAAGTAGACATACTTTTTTTAAGTTGACATACGGGTTTTTCTCCTAACTCGAAAAGCTGCTAATGTGCCATCTCATATAGATGCGAAATTAAAAATGCAAGGATCACAACCATGTGCTTTTTTACTCGTATTGGATAAATGATCTATTTTAAAAAGATACAAATACCCCAAAAATAGGAAATACACAAAAAATAACATAGAAGTGCATTTGTTCCCAAATTCACACAAAAGGACATCCTCTTCATGCTAGATTTTTATGCCAAAATTTGTCCAAAATCAAGCATGTTTGCTTGTTAAACTAGTTCACGGGGCCAACTTGTGACACCAATGCATACGGCTGCCGTGAGGTAGGGGCAATAGGCCTAATTGGCTATTACACTTATTATAGCCCCTAAAAGGTTATCTAAGCTTACTTCTCTAGGTTCACACATTCTCCCTTTCCTCACCATGCTACCTGACCCAAGCCATAAAAGAAAGAGGGAAGCTTTTGCTTCCTCTCTTACCTATACACACATAATCTTATAAGAGATTGCATCCTCTTATAGTAAGTAGCTCCTTCTTCTTTCTTTGTATTTGGATATCTTTAGCCTTAAATCAAGCTTTTCTTACTTTTAAAATTTTCTTCTTTTCTTGTCTAAAGGCCATGCCCTCCTTTCTCATCTCACTTCCAAGGTTTCTAAGATAAATACTCTTCCTACATCCTCATTTTGGAGTGTTATTAATCACCCACTTAAATTTCACATAGAACTTAGTTGGTTAGGTTGGGTTCCATAATAAGGATAAAAGCTTTTGGTACCTCACCTTTAATTAAAGTGTTTTCTTTGACATGCATGAAAGGAGTTCTTGAAGAAAAGTAAAAATCCTTAAGTGTTAGTTGCATGCATGTGAGATTTCAAGTAAAATGTTGATCCATCCAACCTAGTTTAAAGTAGGTGAAAGTCACTAGGATTGCAAACATAAAAGTGAAAAGCAAGAAATTTATGAAGGGATACCTAGTCCTTCAATAGGAAAATGGATTGTAAAAGACATAGACAAAAGGAAAGTTAACAGCAGCATGGGAAGGACCATTCAAAATATAGGATAGTCTCTCCAATGGCACTTACCGCCTGGAGATTGTTCAACAGAAACCCTTTCCCGAACATGGAATGCAATGCATGTGAAGTCATACCATATACAGATTTAAATGCTATTAGCTTTAGATCATGTAATCAAAGCAAAATGAAATGAGAATGGAAAATTACCACATCTATAAATCTCTCATAAAAGATGAAATAGACCCCCTAGCACTAATAAAAGATCAAGCAGACCCCTTAGCACTAATAAAAGAGCAGGCAAGCCCCTTAGCATTAAAGAGCTAGTAGACCTTTTAGCACTAATAAAAGACTGAGCAGAGGCCCTGACACTAATAAGAGACTAAGCAAACCCCTTATGCTAATAAAAGGTTGAGTAGTTCCCTCGATGTTAGTAAAAACCCATGTAAAATAAAGCTTTCAAAGCTTAACATTTGAACATAAGTGCAAGATAAATAGATATTAAAGAAGCTAGCTGAAGGGTTGGATGATCAAAAAATCGACAAAAGAAAATGAGTGGCTAAAGCAAGGGCTATTTTATGTTCAAACAGTTGAAAGGTTGACAAAAGAAAACAAAAACAATAAGTAAACCCCATTGGTAGCTTGGATGATTGAAAGATCAGTAGCAAAAAAAAGAGCAACAAGTAAGAAGCTGTTAAAGGCTCAATCAATTAGGAAGCTTAATAGTACAAAAATAATAAAAAGCCATCTGACGAGGTATAAAGAAGATAAAAGCCCATTGGAGGCACAAGCATAGAAAAGAATACTATATAAAAGATTGAAAACTTTTAACAAATCATAAGCAAGTTTATTGATGTGGTCAATTGACCTATTTCATACTACCAAATAGAAACCTAATCTACTTCCAACTTTTTCAAAATTTGCTCCAAGGGTTTATCCATGGTAAGCTTAGAGGTGTTAGTAGGCAAATCAAGGTTGAAGTGCTGAATTTTGTGAATAGCCTTAATAAGTCCAATCTGGAATGGGATAGTTGAGCTCTTTGGCCTCAATGACAACAACCTACATCCTATAGTCAAAGGTTGCCTTACTTTCCTCCTGCTTATGCCACTTAACCTCTAGCTCTTTTGCCTTAGAGGAAAGTTGCTCTACCAATTCCTCACTTTCTAGGGATAGAGAGTCCTATTCTTTCACCAACTTAGCTATACGACTGGTAAGATCAGCCATGCTCTTATCTCAATTAGCCAATTCTTTAGCTTTTGCTTCAGCATTATTCCTCAAGTTCTCCATGATGCTTGGGTTGGTGTTAGCCAACTCTTTTCATTCCTTGCAAAGGTCAATGCAATGGTTAGTATCAAAGCAACCAAATGTATAATTTGAGCCATAGAAGACTTCAAGAGTTAAAGAAGACCATGACCTAGTAGAAATTCCTCATTACAATCTTCGTCAGCAAGGAGAAGTAATTAACTGCACAAAAAAGATCATAGTTTATGACTTTTTACCATAGACTATGGTATTAAAGGATAATTTCTCCCTTTAGGGGCTTCAATGAACTACAGCTCTTTCTAGATGCCTACATTGATTTTCTTAGCAACAGAGGTGGGGATATCATAAATGCTACTCCCTTTGCCTTTAGAAGAATCTTCAGAGGGACTTTTTCATTTTCGTGAAGATAACACCTTGATATGACTAGACGTAAGCTCAGGTTGATTAGTGGACACGAGACCACTGGTAACTTCAACTACGTACAGTGTTGAATCGATTTGGGTGGTTGGTAGAGCCACGGGCTTCTACTTGGCCAAACTCAAGCACAAATTTCTACTAGTCACTTAGGATCCATTTTCGAACAGTGAATTTCTATTACTTCCTTGTTTAATAGACAATCTGAAAACAAAAAGAGCAAGTGAAAGTCCATAAAGGCAAAGTAAATGGGTAAAGCTAAAGTAAAAATAAAGTACATACAAAGAATAGATCAAGCATTGAATTGCCTTAATGGCAGCAGTCAAATGATAAGGTCTTATTCATCGTTCGAGAATTTGTTGAGTGGCTAACTTTGGGGTTGCTTTGTAGAAGAAGTCCACTTAGCCGGGTAGAGCGGCTCGCCATCTTGAAGAAAAAATGGATGAAACCCCTTGGCTATTCGAACTTTCAAGAAGGAATGTTTCTAGGTATAAACATTGATGATCATTGGGATTGGCCAAAAAAAGTACTAAACTAACAAAGCTACTAGTAGTTAGGGTGAGTCCAAGTCATATCCTCGGAGATTGGAGATTGATTTATTTGTGTTGTAATGTAATAAAACAGGAGAGGGTGGATGCTACCTAAACTAGGAATTAAACAAACAAGTTAAATGAATAACAAAACAAAAATAAGAGATAGCGAAAAGTAAAGAGGAAAGCTCAATCCAAGGGACTCTTACAACCAATTTGTTCATTGATCCTTAACACTAATGCTTTATTCTCCCATTGATCGCTTAACCAAGATATAATTAAGCCTAGCACCTAATTAAACCTTGCTAATTTTTTTCCTAAACTAGTCAACCAAGTCTAGTACCCAGTTGACACTTATTGTTAAATTAGTCAAAGCCCAACATGCCAACCAATTTACTAATAACATTAAGTCATGAAAACACTAAGTCTAATCAATTAATTACCCAAGCAGCAACCCAATTAATTACCCTTAATTCCCTAAGAGAATTGAATTATCCTAGATGCTTACCAAAACCCTATTACTGCCTCATAACCAAAAAACCACAAATAATGTAATTGCCTATGGAAGTTCAACTAGCATTAAACCACTTTAAACAATTAATTGATGGGCCCTTTAATCAATCATCCATAGTAATTGTGGCCTCAATAATTAATAGGTAAAGAGACAATATACTGGAGGATTTGAGACCATATTCTTTATGGAACTTACTGATTTTTAACATTTTCAATTCCATTCCTCTTCAATGTCACCTTGCCTCTCCAGCATGTTAATCTCCCCTTATCTCTCCATCATGTTAATGGCCATATGTATTCAATTTCAATTGCATTTGTAGGTTTCTTGAAGAATATTTCAAGGATCCATATCTTTTTGACTCACCATGCATTTAGACTAAGACAAAAAAACTTACATCATTTCATTAACCAAATGTTCAATCACACAAGACACATTCCAATCCACATGAACACATATAAACATTATCACTATACTAATCATAGATTGACAATGGATATACACCATGCATCAAATACTTACACATTCTTATATCATAGTTCAAAAGTTCATGCCTCTAACTAAATAAGGTCTATTGGCCCTTAAGAATTTCTAGACTCTTTCATCCATTTTCAAAGGAAACAAATGAAGGACTAGATTTTCTAAATTTCATAGCAATTAGTAAGGTCTACATCAATATCACTTAACTTAATACAGCTTCATAGTTTTACTAGATTAATTAGTTCAACTCACTAGATGAACCATTTAAAGGGGAGAATGAAGAATCTAATAACAAAGGCCAAGGAAATAGAGGTCATGTCATTATATTAGTTTTTGTTGCAGACACATTAATGGCTTAATCGCTATTCAAATAGCTCAACATATAACTTTATAGTTTTAGTAGCCATATGTATTCATTATTGCAGTACAATTCAAACATCACATTTTTTAATACTTAAACAACATAAATAATAATGGTTATCACACCTATGCTACATTACTAATCAGTGGACTCATTTATAATAAGTAACAAGTAATTGAGTTGCTGGCCACATGTCTTTTTTTTTCCCCCACTATGTTGCCTATCGAGCTTGCGGCTAGCTCCTTATAAGGAAACAAATGTTTCGATTCTCCACTCTTTTATCTTTTAGCTAAGCAAAAAGAATGCTCAAATAAAGCATTACTATAGAGAATTTCTCATTAATTTTCTTAAGAAAAGACATGGCTCAAAGCCATTACTTAACAACAAAAGCTTAGCACTTATTCTCAACTAAGTCATTAAGCCTCTTGTATGAATGAATAACAAAGAATCTTAAACATTAGTACCACACATATTAATGCCTACTTACATTCACAATGCTCTCACATAAATCAATTTGGAATAAGATTGAACTCATGAGTTGATTCCTTAAGGCAACTTTCCCTTGACAATTAGTTTCAATCTCCATGCTCTTCTAATATATTCAAAATTAATTCTCAATCTACCATCGTCCCTTCTCCCTATTCAATTAATTTATGTAACACAATTACAATATAACCATTTACTTAGTTTAACTAGGTTGAAGTTAAAAGGTAGAGCATATTTAAATCTATATTACTTATACTAAGTGACACATAACATAGAAATATGGGTAGGTGAACAATTTACCAATATGCTTAAAGTTTTTTTTTTCCTTTCCTATTCCCTTACTGGTTTTGTCGGTCCTAATGTAAACAATTAAAGATTGAGTAAAGAATATGGAATGAATACAGATCTTGCCCTTATCTCGTTGGAGATTGATATACACTTGTATCTAATTTATATTGTGTGGAATTTTTGTGTATAT
>JANHAO010001623.1:0-32320 GCA_026873985.1 Saraca asoca
CAATCACCTTCACAATCTCATAACCCTTTATAGGATTGATTGAATGAGTTAACTTCTCACCATGGACTTCATCTTATTTATGCATAAATCATAAATATGATTACAATATGCATTCTAAGATGAATATTCACCCTTTAATATCCAAATTCACATATCGCTTAGTCATAGATGCAATAGAGTCCAATCAAATTGGCCTTAGGGCACCCATCTATACTAACACTGACCAGTTAGGCAAGGGTGACAAATCCAAGAGTGAGGGAGGAAACAATGAATGTTTATCCACTTGTAAGTTTCAGGATCATCCCAGACATCTATTGGTAAAGGGAATTCCAAGGCCCTAGCCTATTTTTTATGCAATGGGCCACAAAGAGTGGCAAAGTATCCATAAAAGGCTACCCTAGATGCCTTACAAACTAAACGTCAAGTGCAGGCACAACAAGGCGACAAAGGTGGTGATTAAGGTTCTAATAGGAAGGATACGTCTTACACTAGCATTAATACAATTCAATTCCTAAGGTCCTAAGAGTAGTGAGACAACGGCAAAGCATGATAAATCCATCCCTAATAAGGGTCTATTTGCCCAAAGAGTTATGCGGGTCTAAGGGTAACAACCCGCATAGTAGCAATGAAACTAGTAAGCATGATGCATTAAGCGAGATGTGCAAGACAGGCAAATCCTTTTGATGATGAGTCTTTCGAGAAACTAGATGGCATAGTGTGTGTTTGAGGAGCAACTACTTAACACATACATTTTATTATATCTTATTATGATGTTCTTGTATATAAAGACATTCACTTAGTCATAAAGATCAACTTGCTATAATGACTTAAGCTCGCATTACTTTAAGACTATGAGAGTTTAGTCACAAGAGGAGCTTATGGCAATAATCGGTCGTGGTAGAGGGATGCCATTGAGATATCATGTTCAAATGGTCGTAGAGACACCAATCAAGTGTCATGTTTATGTTCGAGGATGATGTTGTTTGAGTAGCAGAGTACCTAGCAAAGTATAATGGATTTTTGGAACCACACGAGCAAACTTATGAGCAAAAAATGGGACTTGCAAGCAGGTCATGTTTTGCCAGCAAAAAAATGATATTTGTACTTGAACAATGCATCAGACTTGTGTTTCTCACATCAATGGAATGAAAAAATAGATGTGGGACACGTCAGTAGTAAGTACACCAAAATGCCTAGCTCATACTTAGTTACAAAGACAATTAGCTCAAAAGTTGTAGAAACAGCTAATTTTTAATCATCAACAACAATAAAAGGAGACAAGTAGAAGAAAGCCTAAGAAAAGCTTAAAAAGAGCATATCAAAGACTTTCATAGAGTCATGTCAGACCGAAGTGTTGAAGATAAAAAAATTGGTGAAATATAAAGAGACAAGCAGAGAAGAAGTCAAGAAAGGAGCTCTAGGGAAATAGACTGAAGATACTTTCAAAGTCATGTCAAATTGAGTTGTCAATAAGAGCATCAACGTTTTCAAGTGAAAAAAAATGTCACAAATTAGGACTTGTAACCGAATTCAATAAGCAAATGTGCTCAGATTTGGACAAAACTCGACATCAAATCAAAATCAAGTATGAATAGGGGATCTTGTGGCGCGAATTTGAAGGAAAATGCATGTGTAAATTGTTTTTCCTATTTTTCTCCATTTTGAGGGTGTTTATATAATTTTGACTAAGGTAATTTATCCAGTGTGAGTAGATAAGTACATGGTTGTGATCCTTGGATTTTTATCTTCACTTTGATATCTTATGGCACATTAAAACCCTTTCAAGCTAGGAAAAAAGCTCTAATGTCAACCTGGAATAAGTATGTTTACTTGTGCCATTAGGGCTTTGGCTTAAAATGCTCTTTAAGGATAAGTGTTTGGTGACCTAAGGTGAGCATCAAGGCACTAGTCTAAGGTATTAAGTGTGTGGCCAAAAGCTTCTCCTACATACTCAGAAGTCTGTAATGAGCCTTTTAATATGAATAAAAGAAGTTGCCCCTCTTCAATTAAAATATTATCCCATAAAATTTATCTGATTTTGGTGCATTTATATGTATTTGTTCAAATTGCTGAAACATATCATGTTTACCAATATATATGACTTGATTGCCTTTATATACAATTTGATTGCTTATGTACTATGTGATTTATTGCTTATGATTATCTTGATGTGACATAAATTGTTGGTGTTAGCAATTATTTTTGAAAATAAGATGATGTATGATTGGTTGACTAACTTATTCTCAAGTACTAAGTGACTCAGTATCAAGTGAAGAGACTAAGTGCCACACATTCTAATAATCAAACTATTAAAGGTGACACCTGTGTAGGCTTAAAGAATATATGGTTCATCTTAGTTTGGTGGGAGTAACTTCTTTCTAGAACTAGGTGTGCTGGCATGCTATGCATAATGTGATACAAAAGATAGTGGGAATGCTATGAGTTCTCAAGGTATAGATGTAAATTAAAGAGCAATAAGTGGCTATTATTTTACTTGCACTTTCAAACATGTTGCCACAATGTCAACTTGTAAAATAAACCACAAAGAAACCAAAAACAATACAATAAATCTCATGAGGGAGGGCACAAAACATTGCAAGTAAAATAATAGCTTCTTTCATTTCCATTCTCACTATCTTTTCTATCACATTCCAATCCAATTCAATCCTTCCTTTTTATGTGTTTATATGTATACAGTGAGTGAATGATTTTGTTGCAAATCTTGCCTACCTAAAAATATCCAAGCTAAGCTATTCCCTACTAAATTTTGTGACCAATTGATCTCCAAACTGCATTTGATTAGAATATGCCCTTTTTTAAACCAAGTTTACTATTATTAATTCCTTCATGCTACTCTATCTAGAATTTCATATGCCCCTTTACTTTATTTGTTTTTGTTTAATTTTGTTTTCCAGTCTATTAACATACTATGAAGCCTTTATCTTCTGCATATATTTAAATGAAGTTAGGTTGGGTCCTTTTTAACAAATCCATGACAGCGACAAGAGAGTTGAAAGCAAAGCAACACAAATACTCAAAGAAGGATGATCCATCTATTAACTGTCGTAATGTGAACAATGTTCCCCAAAAAAACACTAATTCTCATCTATTCTATTCCTAATCTCTAATTCATCATCTGTTATATCTCTTTATCTTATGACCTAAAAGTTGTTTCTAATCTTCATGACACAAATGAAGTAATGAACTGCTTGCAACATAACAGAATTTTGAGGGAAAAGAAAGGACATCAAATCTAGCAGAAACAATTTGTAAAAGATACTAAAAATTACTTAATGAAATTCCAGAGAGTGATGCAAGGATTTAATGGAGAAATTTCAAACTAACATGGTGGCATTAGAATATTGAAATTCAAATGATATTAAAATAAGAGAAATTAGAAATTACCTGATGAAATTTTATGCAAGAACTTGGAAATTTCAGACAAAGCACTTCGCGGTTAGGGTTTCTGCAAAGTGCCAACGAATGAAATTAGGAGAGAAGAATGGACATTCATATGAAAAAAACATGATACATTTTTTACTACATAGCAGAATATTGATAGGTACAATATATCAACCTATTTCTTTTGTTCATAATCGAGCAAATTACAGAAGAAAAGAACAAATTACAAAAAGGAAAAACAACCCAGTGAATAGAAAAAGGATCTAACCCTGACGAAGGAATTACGGAGGAATAAGAACACAAAAGCAAAGTTTTGACGAAGGAATTGCAGAACTGAGAGTAACGAGTTCACATACAAATTAATTTGAAATTAGAACTAACATTTAAGGACAGTTAAAAAACCACCATTAAATATAAATATTGGCGGTGGTTTCATTTGAAACCGCTTCTAAGTAACCGGTCTGACAAAATTTTGACAACACTTACCTAAATTGACTCTAAATTTGATATTAGCAGCTGTTAAAAGAAACTGCCTCCAAACAACCACAGCAATTCTCCTCCTTTTTTTTTTGGTAGTGTTTAGAGGAATATGTAGTATAGAAGAGCTAAATCCGATTAGATAGTGAAGAGTTCTGAGGAAATATCCTTCATATTTTTTATCCAAAGAAAATATCTATTCAGATTCATTTAATTAGAATACGTAAAATTGAGTTAGACTAAAAAATTAGGATAGAACATAATTTTATATTTTTAAATGGCTATTTTGTAAGAAAAAAATATATATAGCTTTAAAATTGTTTTTTTTAGATTTATAGAATTTATTTCTAATATAAGTGGTAAAAGAAGTTAAAAGTTAAAACTTAATAAGTATTTTCGGATCAATCAACTTTTGAGGAACTTTCCAACTGAACCAAACCAACTACGCAAGTCTTTTTATAACATCAATCGATCTGTTTCATTTAAGGTGATGAAGACCAATTTATCCAATATGAAGTTAATTTCATTTTGGTCCGGTATGATCAGTTTGGGGATGAGGTTGTTTAAGTCAATTACCATGCAAATTAAAAAAAAAAAGTTTTTTTGCCCAATTTTTTAATATATATTTCTTATATAAGTATTACACTATCAGTGAATAAGATCATGATACATGAATAAAAAAACAATAGTAACTAAAAAATTTTGATCAGTTTTTTTCTCAATGATGCTACACATAAATGAATAATATTGCAAAATTAATTTACTTTAACAATTAATAAATTTAAATCTTTAACAAAATACTTCATAAAATATATTAAAATCAAGGGTGAGTACAAGATTTTAATTCTTATAATTTCAATCAATTTATAAGTTAATCCTTCTAATTTTATTTTATGTAATTATATATATTATATTTTAACATTATTTGTAATTATATTTTTTATGTCAACGTGTATTAAATTCAAACAATAGAATTTTATATTTTTGTTGAATTTATATATTGATATTTTATTTTTATTCACTTCTTCTATTTTTATCATCAAAATGTATTTATTAATCTTTAATTATTATATAATAATTTGCCTTTATTATTTTTTTTCAAAAGAAGAGGGCGAATTCAGCATTATCAAAGATTTAAAATGTTGAACTTTAGTCGGAAATCAACGATAGAGAACGAGCTAAAGAAACGAACTCCAACCAAATTTTAAATTTTAAGTCAGTTTCTCAATTCAATTTTCTTGTTATTATCACTTTAAGTGTTCTTTTCAGTTTAAAAAAGTGTGATTTGTAATGAATTACTATAGAAATTTGTGTTCAAACGATTTTAAAAAAGTGTGATTTGAAATGAAATACTATAGAAATTTTTGTTCAAACGATTTTCCCTGCTAGCTAGTTGATGATTGAAACTGGTCGTCCCTCTTCCTTTCTTTTCAAATTCTATTAAATATTTTTGTATATAGTGATTGATAGGAATTAATGTATTTTAATGAGAATTATAAATGTGCTATTACCAAAAATAATAAACATATTGGCTTAGAAGCAAGATTGATAAGAGAAAAAAAAAATCAATTTTAGCAAGGCTCAAAATCTCATTATGATGATTTTCTAGCTTATACACCACTTAAGTTGTCTACACCTAAAATACAAAATTATAAATCAAGAAGAAATTATCTTAAAGCTACAACATATTGAATTAAAAATTAATACCTTATAACAAGAATCAGGGTCCTATTTATACTAAAATTATAGGATTAAAGAACAAAGAAATGGAACTTTTTGATGGTGAGGTATGGTGGGTTATTTGGCAATAGGAAGGCTAGTTCTTGTTTGTAAATTGGCAACACGTTAGTTTGTTGATGGTAAGTGATGGTAGGCTATTTAAGTAGTAGGGAAGGTAGTTCTTGCTTAGTGGTAGGCAATAGCAAGTTGGCCCTGGAACAGGATAAGCTATAGTTGGGAGCTAGTCAAGTTGCAAGACATTTGATTCTGCCTGTTCTGCTTCATTCTCCCCTACTTGGACAAAACTCATCCTCGAGTTGAGCTTCATTACTATAGTAAGGGGATAAATTGACCACATTGAAAGTAGCGGAAATCCTATGATCACCTGATAACTTAATCTTATAAGCATTATTATTTATCTTCTCTTCAACTTGAAACGGTTTATTTATCTTGGGAGAAATTTGGCGTGAGGTTGGTTTGAAAATCTTTCTTTTTGAAGATGAATCCAAACTTAATTTTCTTCTTAGAATATGAGCATCTTTCTATGCTAGTCACATCAATTTTTGAATCTATCAATCTAGTGCTTTATCTTTTCTCTAACTTGTTCATGTAGTTTCTTGATTTCCTTAGATCGTTCATTAGTATCTGCACTATAATATTTGGATGAGATTATTGGCACGAGTTCTAATAGGTCGAGAGAGTGTACTCCATAGTCAACTTCGAATGGATAAGTACAAGATCCCATTGTCGAAGGTTCTTTCCAACAAAGCTTCATAGTAGATTTCCCAAGATTTTGTTTATAGCTTGAGTTAGACCATCAGTTTGAGGATGACTTGTAGAACTGACCTGGAGGTGAATGTCAATCTTCTTCCATAATGTCATTTGACTCATGAATTTCACATCCCTATTAGAAGTGATAGTCTTTGGAATTTCATGAAGCCTCACAATTTCTTGAAAATGTAGCTTAGTAATATGTGTAGCATCATTAGTCTTTTAGCAAGGTATAAAGTAAACCATCTTTGAAAACCTATCAATAACAATCATGATTAAATCCTTTTCTCATTGAGTTCGAGGTAGGCCAAGGACAAAATCCATACTAATATCTTCCTAATGTGAGGTGGGAATAGGTAATTGTAGATACAATCCAGCGTTTTGACTTGTAGTCTTCACCAAGTGGCAAGTCCGACATCTTTGGAAGTGTTGGGCACTGCCTCTATTAAGCCTTAGCCAATAAAAGTTTTCTTTTCTAAAAGCTACAATCTTATCCCTTCAAAATGACCAACTAATCCTCTATTATGTGATTCCCAAACTATTGCATCTCTTATAGAACATTAGGGAATATATAATAAGTTACCTTTGAAA
The DNA here is from genome assembly GCA_026873985.1 of Saraca asoca. Lineage (NCBI taxonomy): Eukaryota > Viridiplantae > Streptophyta > Magnoliopsida > Fabales > Fabaceae > Saraca > Saraca asoca. Next base: position 6,961 of record JANHAO010001623.1, read on the forward strand.
AGGAAACATTCTTGTCAATGATATCATTGGTAGGCTTGGTCAGAAGTGGACTTCCAATTTAAGCAGAAATCAGGGTCACCCACGTATAATTCTTTAATCATTTCAAAACCAACTACTTTGACTTGCATGAAGAAAAGCAATGTGTGTGCGACTTAAGTCATTATCAACACAATTTTGAGATCCTAACCTATACCTAAGAAGAAAAGGGTATGATTGAAGGAATTCACTCCAAGTAGAGTGTCACCAACTAATCTTCTATTGTAAGTTTAGGTGTTTTAGAGCTTTATGATCAAAGTATAGCATGAATTTCTTTCAAAGGAGATAATGACTCCAATGTTCCAAAGCTCAAACAATAAAATAGAATTCCCTATCATAAGTGAAACATTTAAGCTTTGCATCATTCAACTTTTCACTAGAAAAGGAATTTGTTCATCCCTCCTAGTTTAATACTGCACCAATACTAACATTTGAAACATCGCAATCAACTTCAAACATTTGGCTGTGTCACGCACCAACCCATGGAATGTGACCAATGTAAGAGATCACCAGTAAGAAACCTCTCACAAGTCTGACAATGCAAATACACTAAATATTCACAATCTTATAAATGTGTATTTAAATATTTATATAACTATTCTGTCGAAAATTTGATAGAATTTCCCTTGTTTTTCCAACATCCAGGCGTATGCCTACTTATACAAAATGGGGCTACATGCCCAAAGACAGCCTGTACAACACATAACAAAAAAAAAATCGTAGCCCAATCTAAAATGTCCCTGTCCTACTGGGCAGTAAGACAACACACATTTGTACAATGCATCCCTATCAACTACCATCATCTCCACTATTTATATACTTGAAATCTCCGTAGAAGTGATCTACTCACTCAAGGAACAGATCCTGAATCCGGGTGAGGTGGAAGAACGTTAAGAGGATCCCGGGGCTCTGAAAAATATGGAAAGAGAAAAAGTAAGTTTCACAGAAACTCAGTGAGTAAACAAATCCTATGGTCATCCAAAATCCCATTGGAAAATCAAACTAGAAAATATATACAAATATAGATACATTGCCGTGAAGATATGTTTACCTGTTTTGCAGCTATAATTTCAAAATACATTCGAGAGTTATCATTCAAGGAAGAATCAAGTAAATGGAAATATAAGGGAAAACCAATAAAATTCCTAATATTTCATTAAATTTCAATATAGTAAGATATTTGTAATATCCATTCTATCCATTTATCATTAGGATCCAAGGGGTAATTTCCTACAGGCAACCAAACTAACAATATCATATCAAATATTGCACATATCTCCATCCTACCTTATTACACCATACATATCTCCTCAACCTTATTCCTCCAGCCAATACACTAGTCATAAGTGTACTTGAGGGTTTCCCAGAGAATTACCAGTGGATCCATAATTCCAAGTCATCATGTAAATATATCTTATAACATAAAATTCATTATTTAGACAAGCAATATTCCTCAAAATACACATGAATTGATTACAGCAATTTCATATTCATTTATTACATAGACAATAAAATAACCAATTCCCGTAACATAAAGTGAAAGGAAAATGCAAAACTGTATCATGGTAACCCATGACATGTTCAAATACCATATGTAAATATACATTTGAAATCACTTTAATATATATAAAGAAAATTCCTTAATTTAAAGGATTAACAATATTTCATATAACAAAATTACTTATTATTCATAATGGGATTATAAAGTGAGAAGGATTATCACTCACCTTACACACTCAATTTGAGTTTTTTGACTAAAACTTCAGAAATTAGATATTGGTGAGCTTGTTCAATCCAAAGGGATATACCTATATCAAATCCACAAGAAAAATTACAACTTTCATCAACTTTGCATGGTGAGGGTTTCAACTACCTATCTTGAGAACTTGCTATAAAGTTATTATGAAATAAATCTTTTATTCTAGAATTACTCACTAGGGTCTGAAGTGTCAGTAGCCAGCTCGGCCGGAGCCAGGATACCGCTGGTGAGCTTGTGGAGCTACTGGCCGAACCAGTTAGAGAAAGAGAAGGAACAAGCTGCTGGCGTGCTGAGCAAGGATGAGGCACCGGAAAGGAAAGAAGAGTGGCCGGCGAAGAGGGTTTGATGGTGGCTGGAGTTCATTGAGCTGAAAAAGAAATGAAGCCGGTGATCTACCCGTACCACAGGGAGCCAAAGAAAGAACTAAGCTCACGCACTCAAGGAAGAGGTTGAACGGCACTAGAGAAGGGAAGAAAACATTGCTAACTCGACGGTAAATAAGGAAAGTAGCTAGAGATGGTGAAAGTAATCGAAGTGGAAGAAGAAAACCAAAACACAAAGGAAATCTCCAGAAAACTCACGCAAGAAGAAAGAGAGCCGGTTGGACAAATACTGTCAGGGGTGATCGGCTACCGGCTAGGCCGATTTTAAAAAAATTTGTAATTTGGCCCCTGAAGTTTGGGTCGACTTACACAAGGGACCCAGCTTTAAGAAATCTTTTCAATTTAATCCCTGTCAAATTTTTAATTTAGTCCTTCTTGCATATTAATTTTTTTTTCCAGGTATTACAAGCTAAAATCAGGAAAAGCCAAGACAGCAGTTTCAATATGTTTTTTCTTCAATTTTTCAAATTTTTTTTTTCGCTTTATCTATTCATTAAAATCCATCTTTTTTAATGTTGTCTGTGATTGGAGCTGCGATAGAACTAAAGTTTCTAATGAATCTCTAGTAGAACAATGCTGGCCCGTGGAAACTTCTAACATCGTGAATGCAGTTAGGTGTGAGCCAGTGGAGGATGGCTTCAATCTTGCAAGGATTAACTTGAATACCTTGAGCAGCAATGATATATCTCAAAAAAGTTACTTCTGATATTAGAAATGAGCATTTCTTGAGATTAGCATATAGTTTCTACTATCTGAAGACTTCAAAATTTTGATGGAGATAATCTAAATACTCTTGTTTATTCTTACTATAGATCAAGATATCATTGAAATAAACCACAACGAATTTCCCAATGAATGGTCAAATTATTTAGTTCATAAGGAGCATAAAGGTGCTAGGAGCATTAGATAATTCAAAGGGCATAATTGTCCATTCGTACAGGAAATCTTGAGTTTTGAATGCGATTTTTTATTCATCTCTTGGTTACATTCAAATTTGGTCATACCCACTTCTAAGGTCAATTTTTGAAAAGATTATTGCTTCATGTAGCTGATCAAGCATACCATTGAGTCATGGTATTGGAAATCGATACTTGATAGTAATTTTATTACCACTCTACTATCAACATATATTCTCCACGTTCCATCTTTCTTTGAGACTAATAATACTGGCATTGTACAAAGGCTGACACTTTTTCTTATGAGTCTCTTATCTAGCAATTCTCCCATCTGGGATTGAAGTTCCTTATGCTTTTAAAGGTTAATCCTATAAGTAGGTTTGTTTGGAATGGTAGATCCTAGGATAAAGTCAATGACATGCTGGATATCTCTCATTGGTGGCAACCCAGTAGGAATTTCTTCTGGAACAACATCTTGGAAGGTTTGAAGAGGCTTGTGATTTTTTTAGGGATAGTTGCCCTATCATTTAAGTCTATCAATAGGAGAAGGTAAACTGGCTAGCATCTCTTTGCAGTTCCTTAAGTTTTCTTTTGGTGACCAAAGTGATAATCTGATTGGGCAATTTGATTTCTTGATAAGTTCGTTGAGTTGCAATGGAGTCAACTTGATTTTTACTCCATCTTTGTTGTAGGATTAGGTGCTTTCGAACCCATTATGGGTGGCTCGATGATCAAATTACCAGAGCCCTCCTAACAACAAGTGATAAGCATCCATGGGAATGATGCCACACCAAACTTTTTTGTTGGGAGTTTAAGCTTCTCAACCATATAGTTTGATATTACATTCTCAAATCTTCCACTACCAATAATGACATTACATATCTTTCCTTGAGAAGTACATCTAGTGTGAAAAATGTTGTGTCAAAGCCAATTTCTTTCTTGAGATATGAAAGTGTGAAGGCTCTTTTGTACCACTAAGGACTCTCCATAGTCAAATGAGACGAGCTCTTCATCACATTGAGATGGCCTCCTCCTTCTTCTTCATTTTTGTTGGACACTTCATGAATCTCTCCTTCAACAGTAGCCATAACTCTTTTATTTGGGCAATCAAAAGCAATACGATCATACCCTTGACAATTAAAACACTTTCAAGTACTTGGATTAGTAAGGTAGCTAGTTCTAATTCCTTTTCTATTTTTGATAATTTTTGTTGTGGCACTGGGTTTATTTGTTGTTGTGGTTCTTGGATTTTGAATTTCTAGACTGTATGTAGCTTCTCTAGATCTAAATAAATTAGTAACATTTTTCCTTGCATTATGTTTCTCTACCCTCATGGATAGTCTAGCAATGTCATCAACAGTAAAGTATTGTTGTAAAGATATAGCATTTGTAATTTCAGAATTTAATCCCTTAAGGTAATGGGCAATACTTTGTTCCTCGAGCTCGTGAATGTCACACTTCATTTTAAGTTACTTAAGCTCCTTTGTTTATTTTTCAATAGTCATGCTTCTCTATCGCAAATTTTGAAATTTAATAAACATCTTCTGTGCCTATCAGGTGAAAAAGATAGGACATCATTGTCGATTTGTAATCTTCTGAAAGGGTTATCATCTTTTACACTAGTATCTAAATTAAAGTCACTTTTATGCTGTTTAGTTCTTCACACTTCATAAAGTTGTGCTTACAATTATTCAAGTTTATCTCAAAATTCCTCAATTTTGATGTCACGAGGGTCGCGTTCTTAGCGATTTTGACATTTTAGAGGCATTTTTTCCTCTTTTTTGCTCTCTCTCTCTCTCTCTCTCTTTGTCTTTCTTTTCAAAATCAAACTGAAACTAGGAAAAATAGATAGCAAAATAAATTGAGAATGTCAAAATCAACTGGGAAGGACTTTTCCGAAAAAAGGATATAATTAAAAAGGTTTTCTTGAAATTTTGAGAAAACAAAGGGGAATATATAATTAAAAGGAGGAGTTGATATAATAAAAGTGGATGGTAATGTGACAATGGATGACATGTGGTGGCTTCTGATTTGTCAGGAGTGCTGATGTGGTGATTTTTGGTTGGTGATTGTTGTTGTAAAATTTTGAACCCTTTTTTTTTTTTTTTTTTTGCAATTTTCAGAATGGCAAAGAAGTAGAAATTGGGATGTTCTAGTATCAAATGGCTTAGGAGTAAGATTGGTGAGAGAGAAAAAAAAAACACCAATTTTGATAAATTCAAAACCCCACTATATATTGATTTTGTAGTCTAAATACCACTTAGGTTGGCTATACTTAATATACATGATTATGAGTGAAGAAGAAATTCTATAAAAACTACAATATATTGAACTGAAGTTGATACCTTAGAACATGTACTAAAATTATAATATTAAAATACAAAAAAATGAGACTTAATGATGGTGAGCTACTTGATTAGTAGGGAGGTTGGTTCTTATTTACAAATTGGCTTATAAATTGTGAGTTACTATTTGGATAGTGAGGAGGCTGGTTCTTTCTTGGTGGTTGGCAGCACTGAGTTAGCCCTAAAACAAAAGAAATCATAGGTGGCAATTGGCCAGCACTTGGTTCTATTTGTTTTACTTCACGTATAGAATTCCGCTACTTGAATTTAGCATTAATTAATGATGAGAATTCAACTATAAATAATTTAAAATTTTAAGATGTAATTACATAAAATAAAATTATAAAACTAAAGTTTCTATTAACACTAAAATTAATAATTTCATTTATTTTAAGTATGTTAAGTACTTGTGTTAAACAATATGTAAAAACAGGACTATTTATGTGCCAAAAATTGTACAATCTAATTAGAAAACAGAATTACATCTGTCCATTGTATTTCATATTATGTTAGATAGATTTTATTTAGTATCAATATGATATGTGTATGCATATGCATAACAGTATAATTATTAAGAAAAATCATATGTTAGCCATTAAACGTCAGATAATGGATTAATAATGTTATAATTTCAACCCTTCAATAATCTGAACTTCTGAAATACCATTTGAAAAGGGAAAATTAAGCGTTCAATTACTCTTTAAAAAAAGTTGAAACTCATCGTTAATTAGGACTCGAACAAAATGGGCGTGGAGCTTGAACACATGGTTTGGCAGTGCCAGAGCTGACTCCTAAACCCATAAAATGACAAACAAACCATACACCAAATCCCAATAATAGTAGAGAGAGAGTCTCCAAACTTGAAAGCGTCACATGGACTTGAAAACGAAAGAATTAGGTGGGAACTATAATAATGTTATTTGCGACTTTTCGCGACTCATAAACCTTCTAGAAAGCTCAATGCTACTTATATTTTAACCACCTCAAATATTTTTTAAAAATTATTAAATTAATTTCAATTATTTTAAACAGGTATAATTAATCTAATTTATTGGATGTCGTACGAACAGAATAAATAAGCATTTATTATTTTACTTCTAGAAACCACACATCAATCGTCCGTGTTGATTCATTGCCTCCCAAAAATTCTGATAAAATACGTGGCACGGACAACCAATTAAAATAACCCAATAATTGGAACTAGAAAAGTATAAATTAAAATAATATTTAAAAATAGAAGCAATTCATAGAAGACAGCAGAGGAGCTGGGAATTTATGAGAAAAGACAGAGGGGTAGGTACCCTTAGCTGACGTCAACCACCATCTACCAACCAAAACCGCTGAATGGCAACGCTCTTCTGTTCATGTTCCCAGCCCAGTGCCACAGGTTAGAAAACAGAGCATTAGGGATCATAGTGTGAGGTAGTAGGCCCCACTCTCCACCAAACCCCTTCCTGCCATACGCCCCCTGTTCACATATTTCATCTGCTTCGTTGAATTTTTTTTTTTCAATTATTCCATATATTCATTTCTTTATTTATTTAAGTATAAATTATTTTTTATTTTTTTCTATTATTAGAAAATTCGGATAGTTGTTAACATAATCTTTCCTACCATACGAGTTGAGGAGTAAATAATCACGTTTAATTTCTATTTTATTTTATCAAAAAATGTTTTTAAATTTTATATTACTTATCTATTTTATTATTAATAAAATAATACATAATATTATAATAATAAAAAATAATTTTTTCTTAGATGTTTTCTACTGTATCATATATATAATATTGAATAAATAGAATATTTTATAATTATAAATATAAATAAATAAAATTATTTTTTAAAAATGTTGATTATTTAAAAACAAACGAATTTTAATGTCTATTTTAACCTTATATGTCTTGTTTATTTAATTGAATTTTTGAATGATTAATACTCCTTTTGTTTTTCTAGATGAAAACTATAAACAATATCTTATTTTCCTTGACTGTCATTGCTTTTGTTGATCGTTCTTTCATTCTGATTAAGGCTTGCCGTATTCAAAGTTTAATTCCATAATTAGTATTGATTTTGTTAGTCGTTCATTCATATAGGAAATTCTATTGACCTAAAAGCAAGCTCCATTTTCTACTGTTCACGTTGCGCGTTTGCGTAGGTGAAAGCACTCGACAAACTAATTAATAATCTGCCTACGCAAATTCTACAATTATATTAATCAATATTTAAATTCAATTGACCTTAAATCAATTGAAAAGTAAAAGTTCAGATAGCTTTTTTCAGCAGTCAATTTGTACATGTTTACGAAGAAAAAAAAAATTATTAATAAAAAAAGATTTCGGAATAAAGATAAATAGGCTGTTATTCAAACATGGAAACCAAATACATCTTTATAAAGTATTTGTCATATTTAAACCGAGAAAATACAAGTAACTCTTTATAACCTAGCGTATTCAAATAAAATCCAATATATGTTACAGTCTCTTTAAATTAAGCACTTGAAATTTTGAAAATATAAATTAATGTCAAGCAAATCAACCCTCATTAGAAGTCCAAAATTTGAAATATCTAAATAATCGTGGAAGTTGATTAGAAGGTATATCTTAAAATAAATGATCGCCACGTGAACATCGTATCATCATTTTTATAAATATAGGAGGTGATACAATATATTATCTCTTCACATTTCACTGTATGTAGCAGGTAAGAATTGAAAAAAATATAAACTGCATATGAAGTCTAGTGGCTGCCTAAAAGAGCAAATGGTCTATGGCACATCACCATATTAATGTAGGAACCTTATCAATAGCCCACAGTTGCTCTACTCTACCTATATTTTCACTTGTAGTCTCCTGGTGACAATAAATGGTGGGTTTGCATTCAAAAGGCTGCCTCCTAAACGCTCCAGAACCACCGTTTTCAGGGTGTTACCTGCTTATTAGTGGTCACTGCACCATCTCTAACTCATGGTCATTTATCAAACATAATTAATGTCCTAACAACTCAATCTGACTCATAAATTCTCCGCTACTTCTAACTTATCGAAAATTTGCCAATCAACTTGTATGAGTTCAAGCTATCTTTTTATCTCACTGAAAATAGAGATCAGGAATCCAGCATCACCAATATATATATATATATATATATATCTGACTTTGAGGTTAATTTATACACCTTGAGATGAAGCCAGGGTAAGGATTCTTAAAATTAACCATTTGATTGTTTGATTTATAATTACCAGGGATTTAAATTACATTTCGCCATGGCAATTGGAACACAAGAAATTTTAATTAAAGCAATTGTTTTTGTCCGTTGTATTCTAAATTTTGCACAACCAAAATACACCTACTAGATAGCAATTGATTTTTAATTCTTTATTACTATCAACACAGAAGAAATCTCATTTAGTTAAAACATGGGACTACGAAAGCAGATAGAAGGAGGACCATGTGACACCAGAAAACAGTTTATGAAAATTGGGAAGCCTGCTACTATTTCCTTGTTTAATTCTAACAATGACAAGATTACATGTAAGCAGTTTCTATTAGTCCCAAGTATTCAAGGGTCTGTAAAATCTATACAGATTATCGGTGGTCGCCGTTGTAGTCACAGTAGCACTACTACCCATGGCTTTGCAGCTACATGCTTGGTTACTCTGAAACCCTAGACTGCAACACAAGCACACACCTTGACCACTAACGTTCCCAAGCCACTGGTACAAAACCGGTTGTTCTTGTTGCTCTTGACGTTGTCGTTTCAACTTGTCAGAAACGTCATTCATGGAAGAAACTTGGAGTACTTGATGAGAAGATGGAAGTCCTATGGAGAGCTCAAGGTTGATTTGAGGATAGGGTTCCTCTGTGGTAACTCCACCGCTGCTATTAGAATCTTCACCCGCCGAGTCAGCTCCATTTATAATCTTTGTGCTGACAAAGTTAGCCAGTAACTGAAAGTTGCTGTTGTTGTCGTTAACGTTGTTGCTGCTGCTGATGCTGCTGTTGCTGTCGTTGTTAGTTCTCTTGTTACTGTTAGTAACGCCGGAGGCAGTAATTATGGGAGTGGGTGGGGCGGTGGTGTTGGTGGTGGTAGTGGCGGCGGCGTTGAGTGGCCGGTGAGTTTGAGGGTCGATTCCACGACTATAAAGTTTGCGCTTGATGTGGGTGTTCCAGTAATTCTTGATTTCATTGTCGGTCCTTCCCGGCAACCTCGCGGCTATTAGAGACCATCTGAATAAATCATTTTAGAAACAAAAAATGAAAAATCAGAAACCCATTTTGGAATTGAAATCTAGAAGAAGAAAGGCAGAAGAAAGGGTTGGATATTAAAAATATACACACTTGTTTCCGAGTAAGCTGTGGAGATTAATGATGAGCTCATCTTCTTCTTCGGTGAAGTTTCCTCTCTTAAGATCAGGCCTGAGATAGTTAATCCATCTGAGTCTGCAACTCTTGCCACATCTAAGCAAACCTACGCCAATCGTTAAAAATAGAAAGGAATATTTGAAATTAGTTAATTGGGTATCCTCAAAAAGAAGTCCTTGAAGGATGAGAAACTAAAACTCGGTAATACCAGCAGCTTTAGGAAGAGATCGCCAACAGCCTTCACCATGAAGCTTGATATAGTTGATGAGGCGTTCATCTTCCTCTTTAGTCCAAGCTCCTTTGTTTGTGTGTTCTTTCTCACAACAAGGAGATCTACCCATGATTGTTATTGCTTTGCTATGGCTCTTGTACACAGAGAGAGAGAGAGTGAGTGAGTGAGATTAATTTGTGTCTGTGCGTGGAGAATGGAATGGAACCTGGAAAGAAGCAATTGGGGGACAGAAGAAAAGGGCGAGTAGAAAGAAGGGAATATAAATGGGAGGTGGTGGATGGGAGAGGGGGATGAGGTGCAAATGCAATTGACTCGGGACCTTCTTTTTTCTGTGAAGTAATATTGAGAGAGAGAGAGAGAGAGAGAGAGAGTATTTGACCGAGTTGGTGAGATAGACGAGTGGTTACAATTAAGTTAGTGCTGGATTTGGTAGGTAGCTCTACTTTTTATGTTCCTTCTACTTTTCTCTTTTTCCTCTTCTATCCCTCTTCTTTCGCACTTCCCACTCCTATTTCTTTCTTGTAATATTGCTTCCTCTTCTCTAACTAATTCTCTACTTCTCCCCGTTTTCAGTCTCCCATTCTTCTTATTCTTTCAAGACTAGCAAGATTTTTTCTTTTTCTTGCATTTTGGTGAAGGTGATCGGGGACGGGATGGGTCCGGGTAGAATCTCCACCCTCTAATATCGCGCTCTCATATTTTATTTGAAATTATTTTTATTAAATCAAATTATTTTATTTTTTAAAATTAATTTTAATTCATTTATAAATATTTATATTTGAATTATATCACTGACAAAAACATATAAATATTTCTCCTGTAATAAAAGCTCCTCTGATGGTTAAGAGTTGGAAGATGACATGCCTACCTGTTGAATTTGTCGTTCAAGTGTAGGATTACTCATTGTTGAATACGTAGGATGAATAAATAAATAGTTATATAAATTAAATTCAGTGAAATATTATGAATATAAACAAATAATTATAATTTGGCACTGATAACTTGGGCAATACTAATGTTGCTATGTCACTGCCACAGGACTGCTGAAGCATTTAGCTTTCCTCTTTTCTTAATTTTCCACCACTAGATTCAAACTAGAATGAATTTGAAATAAACTTGGCGTGACCAAATGATGAATGAATCATAGATTAGACTATTTTATTTGCACGTGCTAGGATTAAACTTGTTTATCTATGTAGATTTTTCATGATAAATTTATGCTTTTTATTTTTTAAAAATATCACAATTACTTTTGACATAACTTTTGTATATTATTAAGATAGGATTTAATTTTGACACACCAATCCCATCATATAAAAAAATTACATTAATATTTATTATATATTATTAAAAAATAATTAAAATATTTTTATTAATAATAAAAATTCTTAATTATTTTATCAAATTTTGATGATGTATCAATTTTTTAATGAACTAATAGTCTATTGTATTAAATCAGTGAGTACGTAGAGTCATCCTTCCTGTGAAATCATAAAAAAAAAATTAATTTTATGAATAAAATTATTCATAAATCTATATTAAAATAAATCAAATGCTATTTTTTATTTTTCAAACAGGATTAGAGTGAGCAGTATTCAAAGGGACAGAGATTCATATTCAACTTTCTCCATTATCGCATATTTTTTTAGGCAGAAGTGCATTATTTTGGTTTGACTCTAGGTTCGTTAAAGTTGCTATGATCATGAATTCATAAAAGAAGTTGAGCCTGAGCTTGATAGCTGACCTCAGAGGCTTAAGGAGCTTCGCCCATAGAAAAACTGAATTGAAATAGCCAATCAACCAACAATAACTTTTTAATTCACATCTTTTTATATGCATATAAAATTCAGAATTTTTATTCTTTTATTTCAATTCTTTCACATAAAATTGACATCCAAAATTTCAAATTTCACTTATGTATATACAGAAATAAAAAAAATGAGATTTATTCAACTAGGGAGTGAAATTAAGTTTGGAAAAAATGGTATTAAACGACAAAAGAAATGCTATCAAGACCTACCGCAGCAAGAAAGCGTGATTTAAAACATGGCTTTCCCCCACCAAATTAACTTTGTTTTTAGGTACACTCTCAAAACTCACTCTTATCTTTGCTGATTCCTTTCTAACTTTTTTATATGTATGGTCTTTGCACCCTTCGACTTTTCTTTCTAACTACTTGTTTTGTGTTTCCGAATAAAAGGATTCTAGAAGCATGCATTTCTCAACTTACACCACTTACTCTTGTCACTTGTGCCCCATTTCAGTAACTAACTTCCCCCACCTTCCATGATTGATATTAGTAATAGTGCAATCAATAGTATCTTATACTTTTTACCCACCAACATCCATCCAACTATAATTATATCTCAATATTTTCTCTTTTTCATGTATCATTCGTTTAGTTAATAATTTTACAAAAGTTCAGCTCCATTGGTAAGCAGGTGAATATTTTTATTATTAAAAATTTAAAATAAATAAATTAAATAAAAATACTTAAATTTTTAAGAGATTAAATTCCTTATAAAATTATATTTTTATAATAAAAATTGAGATTTTATCATAATCATTTTTTATAATTATTTTAAAGATCAGATCAGACAATTTGACCGATTTGATCACTAATTATTATAATTTTTAATTTAAATTAATCTAAAGTGCTATTTTAACACTTAAACTAGTTTTAACTAATAAAAATCAGATCGATCAATTTTTTTTTTTTTACTTTTAGACTTTTTTATTAGGTTAGTTCAATAAATCTATATATAACAAGAAACTAATTAAAAAAGAAGAAAATTAACACTTAATTGACTAAAAAACTCATTAATTTATTTAATTTTTTCTAATTTTTTATTTTTATATAAAATATGAGTTTATATTTATAATATAAGTTTTCTATTATTTAATTTTTAATAAATTTATATAAATTTATATTTATGATATCATTCGATTTGATCATTAATTTAATTGATTTAAATATTCATATCATGATCCGATGACTTTTCCAATTCATTGTTAGACCTAATTTTTAAAATATTATTTCCATGCGTAAAATTATCTTTCCATAATTTACTTGAGCATGGGTATAATGAAGCTATTTTTTAAAGTTAACATGTTTTTTTTTTTCGTGAACCTTGAGAATTGATTGTGAAACGTTTGTTTTTACTTGTTGTTGAGATATGTACAAATTCAACTAAACATTATCTAACAACTAAATAATTAATAACATATTTTGTGTGCAGAAGTAATAATTTTTGTTATCATATATTTGCTGATTCTAATCATGACATCATAACCTAAACTAAAAATAAGGTATGCAAAATTATTTGAGTTTATGTTTGATTCATTATTTCCATAAATTTTTTATATTATCAATAAATAAGAATAATTAAGAATTTTCATAGACTATAAAAAAATTTAAATATTTTTTAATGATTTGTTAATATATAAATAAATAATAGTATAAAATTAATTTATATAAATAATAAATTAAATTGAAATTGAAATTATATTATATGAAAAACAAAATCAAAGAGGAAGAAAGAATTTTGGATTTGGGCTCTTTTGAATGGGCCCACCAGTCGCGTATGTTGTCGGGTTAATGTCAATAGGAGCAAAAACGTCTAGAAGATATGGATTTAGGTAACTTAGTATGAGGTGGTGATTGCACATGATCTAATTTGAGGTTATAATAATGATAATGATCCGTATGCAGACAAGCAATTGTCATTTTCAGATTTCAACCAACCTCCTATCCCATCTAATAAACAGTTATGTCATTTTGAGCCGGCCATGTCAATTTTTAAGGACATGGTTGGTAAGCCTTACCCTCCACCTTCGTTTCTCATTGCTTCTAGAAGGATTTTTAAATATAAATTAAAAGGAAGAATCTGTGAGGTTGGTGACCCACCTCCCCCCCTCCGTTGTTTTCCCACCTCATCTATTGGAATTAGTGGGCCCATTCATTTCTTGTGCTCGTCTCATGCCACTCACTCTAATATAACATAAATATATATAATGCTTTTGAAGTTCTTTAAGATAATTAATTTATTTAATAATTGTTGGTATTCTTATCTTAGAGTATTTTGACTATGACCACGAGTCTAATTATTTGTCAGTGAGTGCCTGATTTTCTCATGTGGGGCCACCTCACATTAGATTAGGAACATCGAAAAGAGGAGTGCCAATCTACCAACTGTTGCAGCATCATATGCATATATTCCATATTACTTAAATGATTAAATAGCCATAATTTTGTTGACACACTTCCTTCCTCGTTGACCAACAAATCCAGGAATTACCGCCTTTTTTTCTTTTTTTAAATTTTTCGTTAACAAGGTCTAAGTCGAACCTTCCAATTAACTTTACAAGATTTATATATCTCTTGAGAAATCTATTTTACCACCCACCTAGAATCCGATTCTAATTTTTTTTTAAGGATGATTAATTCATCGTATTCACATACATACATACATAGATAAGTAATAAATATTTTTGTATTAGAATTTAAATAATTCAAATAATTTGAATGATTAATTTAAATGTTTAGTAAGTAATTTTTTTAGTATGTGAATTAGACCTCAATTTGAAAAAGTTGAAGAATTTAGTGTTTGAAATAGTAGATTTATATTTAGTGTGTAAAAAGATTTTCTTACTTATAAATTATGCAACTTTTTACATCTCTGTTATTAAATCATTTCTTAAAGAAAAATTTAATATATATAATAAAATTATAATTATTTAAATCTTAAAAGAAAATATAATAAAAAATAAATTATAATAATATATTTTTATAAGAAATTTTAATATAATAAATAATATATTAAAATATAAAATATTATTAAAATAAAAAATATTCAAATAAATCATATAATACATTTATATGTTTATTGGTCATTTTATATATAATAATTAATATTATCAATCAATTAAATCATTTATCAATTAATTGTTAATATAATTTATTGATTATAAAATATAATTAAGTCTTAAGATTAAATTCAAGATATAAAAAAAAGAAATCTTTCAACAATATCAAATGCAATTTAAATGAAAGGCTATTCACTGTATCCCATCCTTGCGTTAAAATTGAAGAGCTTTGTTATTTAAGTTTAGACATTATGTATGCGGTAGTGGCGTGAGTTGTTACATATCCTAATTAATCTGTCTTTTATATAAATTATTTTTTAAGTCGCTCTCAAGAGGTAAAATAGTCTACAAACACATAAATCAACCTTACTATATTTAAGAAAGACTCTCGAATTGCGTGCCCCACCTCTTTTACATTGTTGTTTGACACGATTGTAGGTTATAAGGATTTACAATGCTAAATTTTCTTTATTAACTTACCTAACGAAGTTGGTGCTTACATTCGTGAATCAAATAATACTTTTTTCCCCTATGGCTATCACATAGGTAGAAGGAACATTTTATCATAGCCATAGTTCAAACCCTACGAAATGTAGGCCTTCATGCCTCAAGCGACGTCGTACTGATCACCGACCCCACAAAGCTCAGATGAAATCTGATTTTCATTCATGTACTCTTTTTTTTCTAAGGAAGATATGCCAGACAGCCACACGTATTTTATTTAAACAGGTTCTACATTCCGTCAACAGTGTAACATTACTTTTGTTTTTCTTGGGACTAGGAGGAGACATTATGATCAAATTAAATTCATAGGGCCGAAGTTTGACCTTGGGCTTACATTGACCTCGAACCCGAAGAGATGGTTCTGGGCCCACAAAGCCCACCACGGCGGTTGTCAAAGAAGGAGACAGATTAGCAGCTAGCTAGTCATGAACTGGTGGGTGCTTTACAAGTGCTTCACATGTATATGCATTGGATCCTTATCATGGACTTGTGAGTTGGAATCTAAGAATGCTAGGTTCAAATGCAGCGTTGAAGGAAAGTCATGAGTTATGATTGCATAGAGGCTTGTGAGAAGCAAATAAAACGAAAAGCAACAAGAAGAAAACTCCAAATGGTGCACTGCCATCACAACAAACTTCACCAACCTGGCTACAACCCTGAAAACGGAAACTTAGTTCGGTGTAATGGTATTTACATCAATAATTCACGAAACATTATCATGTGTTATGTATTTTCTTATATTCATATTACCTTATTATACTTATAAATAGAACATGAAACACTTCATAGTATTTTATGTGACACTAACAAAAATTATATAACTTCAAGATTTTTGGCAATAGACTATAAATCCATAGTTAAATATATATTCTTCAAGCTGGTAAATATAACTATATCTTGTGTGAATGGAATATAAATCCATATTTAAATATATGTGCTTGAAGTCAGGCACATGCAAACAAAGGGGTGGGTAGTGGAATTGGCGAATGAGAGAGGAAAATGAAGAATGAGATTTGCGGTAAAGTGGGTAAAATGTAGGTAGAAGGAGGAACCGACCTATTTGTCCACATACATATAGTAATTAAATTAAATATTGGATGCTGTAAGAATACATGAATGATAATTTCATCAGATTGAGAACACAAGATGAGTGAGGGGTAAAATACTTTAATTTGTTTTTGGAGTGAAAGAGAATATTATATTTAGGAATTTAGTGTATTGTTTTGGACTATAACCTTTGTTTCTCTCTTCTTCATTCTCACCGGTTCAAACAGTCAAGGGCAAAAACAGAGAACTTGCTTTGCTGGTCTTCATCTCTTCCATGTTAGTATATAACTTTTACTGATTCTTTGTTTTTTTTAAAGATGTTTGTTTCAATGAAAGAAGTCCAGTTAGCTGCAACATGTTTCGAACGCTTCAGGCTTGTGTATTTTTGACGAAAAATATCTGGCATGTTTATAGTAATTTTTGACAAAAAAATATCTTATGTATTTGAAGTAATAAGATATTAAGATATTAGAAAATATTTTACTTATTTAATATTACATAAAATAATATTTATTATTTTAAAAAGAAAGTTATTTCTCTTTACTATTACGGTACTAAACATTATTTTATTAATTTTAAGATATATAAATGATATAAAAATCCCTTACTTATAAACAAATAAATATATCTTTCATGAAGCATTAGTTATAAACAAAAATGACTAAAACATTAGTTTACTCCCTAGTAAATTTAAGTTTTTCAATTTGATCATATTCTAATTTTTATTTTCAATTTGGTCTTAACAGATTTAATTAAGTTATTTTGCTACTTTCTTCTAATGTTATTAATAAAATTGATAATGGAGGAATTTAAATTTTGATCTAGTGTCCTTCAATATGTGTGTGGCATTTTTTATGCTTTAAATCTAATATATGACTTATTATATGAATTTTCAGGAAAAACATTTTATATCAATTAAGGCCCAATTGGGGGCCCAGTTGGACCGGTGAAAGTCCCAGAAGGAGTCTGAGGTTGCTGAGAAAGGATCCTAGACCGCGTAACGCGGGTAAGAGGCATCTCACAGGACGAAAGAACACACTTCGCTGAGGAGACTTACGACCCTTCTGCGAGGGGACTTATGACCTTCAAAGAAGATGACCAGGAGCGAGCGGTGAAGCCAACCAGAACCAACATCTCATTCAACCTATAGTTTGCCCACCTGTAACGGTTACTCGTACGGAATCCAATCAGCAACCTGATGCATCCCCTCCTTGTTGATGGTTCCGCCTCCAAACTTATACATCAACCGCCCAGAAATCCGACAGTGATTTGCCCAACATTAATTGCTCGGCGCCCAGCATTAAATGTCTGGAGCGGCAGAGGCAATTATTTTTATAATTCACAAAATTACATTTGTAGCCCTTCTCCCTTGTATAAATAAGGGGAGGAGGCCACCATGTAGGGGGAACATGCAAAAACTCTGCCAACATATATTGTGAGCACTGTTCATTAGGGAAAGGTTCCATTGTTGTATGCTTATTCTGTAAAATCAATCTTCCAAAAATTCCAGAAATATAAGAGAGTAATCGTGGACGTAGGGGCCAAACTAGCTTTAACCGAACCGCTTTAAACCGCTATTGTCACTGTTTTTTCCCTTTCTCGTGCTACTTCCCTTTTTACCTTCTTTTTCTTTATCGTATCAAGCTTGCAGCCAGGGGTAACACTGAACTCAATTAGTTGATTGGATTTTGGTGTCAATATTTTAGCGCTAGAAGGAGGGCCCCCGCTGCATACTCTTCGTTTTCGCTCCCTGATAAATTGTCTCCAATACGATGGTGAGAGGAAAGGCTATTAGAGGCATGGAAATTCAACCAGCCAATTTGAAGGCCAGACGCGATGACAGGACATAGCCATCCCTACGATGGACACTAGCACTGGCACGGCTACTCCTACTTAACACCAACCTACGACTCAAGAGACTCGTGAGGCACAGGACTGGCGACAGCACTAAGAGGTGCTTGATCGGCGCCAAGAAATGTTGGAAAACGTGGTGAAGAAATTGGCCGATGTGGTCAGAATGTTGGCACAAACTCGTGCCCAAGACATGCAAAAACATGATGAAGTGACCGCACTTGAGGGAGAGCAATCTCGGCCAGGACCCCAACATGGAGAACAAGTCAGGGTCGAACGCCGCCGAATCGGCTCATTATACTCGTCTAACTTGTGACAAAAATCCGAGAACCATTGGGATCGAGAGGATGAAAAGGATGATTCTCAATGCGTGAGCTCGCACAAAAGTGAAGGCTGGTGAGAAACTGACAGTGAGCAGGAGACTAATCATGACTCATCTAACAACGAGTGCAATAAAGGGCATAAAACTCTAGACCGAGATTCCCGCGATAGGCAAAAAGAAAAATGTAAACGGACCACAAGCCGACGGCCCAAGTCCCGAGACCCCGTAGTCGAAGAACTACTCCAAAGAATGGAACAACTAGAGAAGAATTCGACATCCCAGGGGAACCGAGAATCGCATGATGAGAGAACTCCACTCTCTCACCAGATCGAGATGGAGTTAATTCCTCGCAGGTTCAAAATTCCAAGCATTCCCCTCTATAACGGGGATAGCGACCCTTATAGCCACCTAGACGCCTTTAACATCCAGATGGACTTACAAACATCTAACCCGTTGGTGAAATGCCGAGTTTTCCCTGCAACACGCGGGGAGATACCATGGGCATGGTTTAGAAACCTCCTAGCACATAGCATAAGAAGCTGGGAGGAGTGCCAAAATAGGTTCCTCGATCAATATAGGGAGCTAAAAAGGCAACTCACCCTCTCCTGCCATTTGGCCATAGTCTTTTAATGAAAAGACGAACCTCTGAAGGATTACATCGCCAGGTTCCAACAAGAAGTCAGCGGTGTTGACAATCCATCTGATGAGAGCATCCTTACAGCGATATCAGTCGGACTTTGGAAGGACGGAAAATTATACGAGGATATATACAAGTCTCCTATCAAAAGCCTCGGTGAATTTTACGAACGAGTCGCCAAAGAGAGCTGATGGGGGAAAACTTTTGGCCTGAAGAAATCAAATAAGAAAGAAAAAGTGGGGACCTCGAACTGAGGTAGGAAACAAAGTGGGGGAGAGAATAAGGATGGCTGTAAATGGGGCATCAGGGATCGAGATATGAAAAGAGCCCGGGGTGAACAATCCCAATATCAGCACCGACACGATACCTACACCGTCCTGTCAGATACCCCAGACAAAACCTATGCGATCGAAAGGGATAATGAAGATTTTGGCAGACCTAGGCCAATAAAAATTCCCATCAAAAAGAGGAATCATAACAAATTTTGTGCCTACTACAATGAGGTTAGGCACAACACGTCAGACTGTTGGGTGCTAAAGGACGCTATTGAAGATCTGATAAAAAGAGGCCGCCTGAGAGACTACTTGATGAGACCTCAAGGTTAACAACCCCCACACCCTCATCAACCTGTGCCATAGTGCCACGAGACTCTAGAGCATGAGGAAGTGCCATTTATGAGGACCATATTTACAATACACGGTGGACCCCATATAGCTGGCACTTTAACTAATCGCGCTATCGCTATGTGCGAGCGGCAGGACGCGTCCTCTTGATGAGTCATGTCAAGGGCGACAGACTTGCCAAGAGAGCCAAGGTATCCCCTAAAAATATTTCTTTCATGGAAGAAGATACACAAGGTGTCCACTACTCCCACAACGATGCCATAGTTATCCGAGCCAAAATTGGCAATACCGACATAAGGAGGATCATGGTGGATACCGAGAGTTCTGTAAATGTGATGTACAAGGGATATTTCAATCAGATGAGAATGAACAAGGATCAGCTAGACCCATCACACAAGCCCCTCTACAGCTTCACTAGAGATGGGGTACTTCTAGCAGGACGGATTAAGCTCCCCCTTACCCTGAGAAATTATAACAGACAAGCAACCGTCATGACAGATTTCTTAGTTATAGATTGCCCATCAGCTTAAAATGTGGTGCTGGGATGACCTGTCATGAACTATCTCGACATGGCAATGTCGACCAGAACATTGATAGTCAAGTTCCTAACCATGGGTGGAATTGGGTGCGTGCACGAAGAGTAGCAAAAGGCCCGGCGCTGCTATGAGGAGGTGGTCAAACTCAGGGTTCAAGGAAAGAAAGTGTACATTGTGTCAAGTGGAAAGCCCTAAGCGATGAGCGAGAGGGGAGTCAACGATAACTTAGATCCTCGAGAGGTGGAGACTAGACGATCCACTGGGCCTATCAAGGAGCTAGAAGATATGCAAGTTAGCAAGGTGGACGAATGGAGATGCCTCAAACTGGGGAAATACCTACCACCTAATATAAAGGTGCCACTGGTGAACTTCCTTAAGGTGAATGTAGATGTCTTCGCCTAGAACCATGAGGATATGGAGGGAATCAACTCGAACAAAATGTCACACCGACTGAACGTTGATCCCTGGGCTAAACTAATTTGTCAAAAGAGGAGGCCAATGACCGTTTAGCCATACGAGGCGTTTAAGGAGGAGGTGGATAAACTCTTAACAAAAAATTTCATACACGAAGCACGATACCCCACTTGGGAAGCGAACCCTATTCTCGTCAAAAAGAAGAACGGGAAGTGAAGGACATGCATTGACTTTACCGATCTTAACAAGGCGTGCCTTAAAGACAATTTCCCTTTGCCTAGGATAGATCAACTCGTGGATGCCATGGCCAGACACGAACTACTTAGCTTCATGGATGCATACTTAGGATATAACCAGATTTTGATAGCTACACAGGACGAGGAACATATCTCATTCATCACCGACTGTGGACTGTACTGTTATAAAGTTATGCCCTTCAGACTTAAGAATGCTGGGACAACTTATCAGCGACTGGTGACTATGATGTTCTGAGAACAAATCGGCAAGACTATGGAGGTGTATGTGGATGACATGCTAGTGAAATCCAAACGACTCGCCGATCATATCTGTGACCTCAATGATATGTTCCAGACTTTGAGAAGATACCAGATGAAGCTCAATCCGCATAAATGCATGTTCGGGGTAGCTTCGGGAAAATTCCTAGGCTTTATAGTGAACAATAGAGGGATTGAAGTAAACCTAAAAAAAATCAAGGCACTGCTTGACATGTGTTCTCCCATAGGATCGAAATACGTCAGAGTTTAAATGGCCAGGTCACCACTCTAAGTAGGTTCATCTCCAAATCAACGGATAAGTACGTCCCCTTCTTTGACACCCTCAAGAGGGCAAGAAAGTTCAAATGAACCCCTGAATGCGAGGTCGCTTTCTGAAAGCTCAAGGCATACCTCAGGCAGGTGCCCCTCCTTTCCAAACCTAAGGAGGGCAAAAAACTAATTATATATCTGGGTGTATCTCAACATGCCTTGAGTACGGCACTTACGCAAGAAGAAGAGGGGATCCAACTCCCCATCTACTATGTGAGTAAAAGACTCTTGGATGTGGAGGCTAGATATTCGCCCATGGAAAAACTCACCTATTGCTTGGTTACAGGCTTAAGGAAGCTACCACCCTATTTCTAGGCTCACAGCATCAGGGTCCTCACTCAATTCGCCCTAAGACAAATCCTATAGAAGACAGATGCCTCGGGATAATTACTTAAATGGGCGATTGAACTCACATAATTTGATATTAAATACAAGCCCAAAATAACCATTAAAGGCCAAGCGTTGGCCGTGGGTCCTATGCAAAGCGAGGTGGAAGTCCCGAAGGCCTCGTAGTGGGAGCTGTTTGTTGACGGATCATCTTGTGGTCAAAGGGCCGGGGCAGGAATGCTTCTTATTAGTCCAGAGGGACACAAGATCTTTAGTGCCTTGAGGTTCAGCTTTCAGGCTACGAATAACGAGATCAAATATGAAGCTTTATTGGCGGGATTGCGACTAGCTAAAGAGGTGCACATTGAAAGAATAAAAATCCATAGTGATTCACAGCTAATCAGCTGTCAAATAAGGAGTGAATACCAGGCACGAGGGGAAAGAATGGTGAGGTATCTTCAGAAGGTCCATGAATTGCTAGGCTCCTTCCAACAGTTCAAAGTCACGCAGATCCCACGAGCCCAGAACATGCATGCGGACACTTTAGCTCACTTGTCTACCACTGACGACCCAGACCTCGTTGGCACTATCCCGGTAGAGTCACTTCCTCACTCGAGTATCGAACAAAGAGACGTTGTTATGATAGTTGTCAGGAGGCCTAACTCTTGGATGAGCTCGATCATAGACTATCTACAGAATGAGAAGCTACTAGAAGATAGACTCGAAGCGTGATGTCTATGAACCCGAGCTGCTAGATATTGCATCATGGTGACACACTTTACAAGAGGGGGTTCATAACCCTACTTCTAAGATGCATAGATGGAGGAGACTGCAATACTGTCTTAGGAGAAATTCATTCGAGACATTGTAGAAACCATGCTAGGGGGCTCTCCTTAGCACAAAAAGCCCTTCGATAAGGGTTTTACTGGCCGACGATAAGGCAAGATGCTATTAACCTCATCAAAAGATGCGACAAGTGTTAGAGATTCTCGAAAGTGCCACGAGCTCTACCGGCCTATCTAAAGTAGATGATAAGCCCATGGCCAATTTCAATATGGAGGATGGATCTGATCAGGCCACTTCCTAAGGCACGCAGAAACTGTAAATATGCAGAAGTAGCGATAGACTATTTCACTAAATGGGCGGAGGCAAAGGAACTCGCCGAGATCTCATCTTCCAAGATTGAGAAGTTCACTTGGAACAGCATCATCTACAGGTTCAGGGTCCCACAACAGATCGTCACTAATAATGGGACCCAATTTACCAATGAGCAATTCATTAGGATCTGCGAAGACTTCAAGATCATCAAGAGTTTCACGGCCATATATCACCCATAAGCCAATAGGTAGGTAGAAGTCGTTAATAAGATTATCAAAAGGATTTTGAAAACCAAGTTAAAGGCTAGAAAAGGAGCTTAGGCAGACGAATTACAATCAGTACTATGGGCCTATAGGACCACTTCTGATAGGTCCACAGGAAACCCCCTTTTCTTTGGTATATGGGTGTGAGGCAATGATCCCCACAGAACTTGAGGTCGCTACGTAGAGGAGAATCGCCTTCAATCCAAAAGACAATGACCAATTGCTCACTGCGAACTTGGATCTCTTGGGGGAAGTGAGAGAAAGGGCTAGCCTTAGAGCCGCAGTTCATCAGCAATGAATAGCGAGACATTATAACTACAAAGTACGAGCTCAAAAATTTGAACCTGGAGACCTCGTGTTACGTCTCATCCTCCCAGGAGCCCGCAAACCCAGTGAAGGGACCTTAGGACTAAACTGGGAAGGACTGTATATCATCAAGAGGGTCATGAGCAATGGAGCCTATCACCTGGCAGACATGAGCAGAGTAGAATTTCCCCAAACCTAGAAAGCCGAACACCTCTGCCATTATTCTCGATAAGTGCCTCGATACTCCGCAATTGACTCGTTGTACACATGAATGTAACCCTTTGAGATTGCATTTTTAGAATGAGGTCGGGAAATTTTATGACAAGTTAAACACTAAGAAAGGCAACAAAAATGTATATGTTACATTATTGTTTGAATGCGGGAAAGTTATGGACAATCATATGCCAATGCAAAAGGAATAGAAAGAGTCCAGTTTCCTCATGAAATTGTGCGAAACCATTCATAGGTTTCATAGCTGATGCTAAACACATCAAAAAGTTTAAATTACACAAATCATTGTGGGGATAGGGACTCAGGGATTGTGTCTTCAGTAGGCAGTGAGCCGGGGATTGGGAGATCTGGGACGTTAAGCACAGGAGCAACGTTCGCGGCTTAGGAGTCATCTTCTCTCTGCACTGCGGCCTCTACAGACTAGATAGGGGTTTCGACGCTCAGATTCTTTCTCGCGGCCCAAGCCTTCCAACGAGCGACCCCCTCAATGGCCTGGGGATCAAAGAAAGAGTAGTCCAGGTCGGGATACCTCTGCCATGCCGTGTAAAGGAATGACTCGAGAATAGCTTTCCTCGTCTCTGTGGTTGTCTCTGCCATGCGGGAAAGAATCTCCACCTCGACCTTAGTCGCCTTCTCATTGGCCAGTTGCAGCTCTCCCCTCAGTATCACTGCTTCCTGTAATACCTAGAAAAAAATATAAAATAAATATATGAAATGATAACAAAAGGACTAAACTAAAAAGTTTTCAGGGACTAAATTGAAAATTCCTGATTTTGGAGAGGTAAATTTGTAAATAAACAAAAGGTTGGGGGCAAAATGCAAATTTTGGGAAACCAGCCCAACCGGTAGCCAGTTTCCCTGGTTGATTTTTTTGACACCCTCTCTAGATTTCTCCAGAAAATTTCCAGCCTCCTCTTTTTCTTTCTTCTTCCTTTGGCTTCTCTTTCCTAAAAATCTCTCTCTCTCTCTTTCTTACCTTCTCCGGCAAACTCTAGCAAGGGTTAATGGCCTTCTCATCTTCTTTGGTGGATGCTTCGACATTCTGCAGTGTGAGCTTCCCCTTCATGTGTATAGCTGCTCGAGCCGAAGCTTGTTCGACGGTGGCTATGGTGTTCGGCCGAACAGCTTCAATCCTTCATTATCAGCCCTTATCGTCTTTCCTCTCTTCTTTTTTGACAGCTTTTCTTTTCCCTTGGAGTAGCTCAAGGCAAACAACAGCTCTTCTTTCCATGTTGAAGGTGGGCCGGCCAGCCACCAATTTCTGGGTCGTCGGCGGTGCTCCGGCCGGTAGCGAGCTATCAATCTATACTTCAGGATGCGGTGAGCATTCTTAAAATAAAAGATTTATTTCATAGTAACCGTGTATAAAGATTTCAAGATAGTTATGTATAAACCCTCATGTCTGAAATTCCTGAAGAAATTGGTAATTTGTTGATAGATTGCTTCTGAAACATCATTGGAAAAGTGTTGAGGATGTAGATATCTCAGTTGTGATGTCACAG